>JAWMAR010003789.1:0-68960 GCA_036785375.1 Leucoraja ocellata
AAAAGAGAGAGAGAGAGAGAGAGAGCGAGAGAGAGAGAGAGAGAGAGAGAGAGAGAGAGAGAGGGGGGGGAGAGAGGGGGGGGGGAGAGAGACGGGGGAGAGGAGAAGGAGCTTGCGAGAGGAGGGAGGAGTGTGATGCGAAGGGTAGTGAGACGGGGGAAAGAGAGGGGGGGAGAGGGGAGAGGGAGTTCTCTCCCACACTCCACGTTTACAGGTTCATTGAATTTGCCCCCATTGTGTGTAGGATAGTGCTAGTGCGTAGGGGCATCCCTTCGATGGGCCGAAGGGCCTGTTTCCGTGCTGTATCTCTAAAGCTGCGCTACCACGGAACCCGCTAAATAGCCGCCTTACAGAACGTATTAAGAGCATGCTGCGGTCCGGATAAAATCTCGTGACGGGCCGGATGTGACCTGCGGGCCATAGTTTGGAGAGCCCTGCTTTACAGAATGAGGGTTCCCCTCTCCCATCATAGATGTGACCCTCACTCGTGTTTCCTCGGTACCCCACAGCTCTGCCCTTCCTCCCCCTCTCCCTATTCGCAACAGAGACAGAGTCCAGCTAGTCCTTATCTTTCACCCCATCAGCCCTCACACACAACACATAATCCTGCTATATTTACGCCAGCTCCAACAGTATCCCACCACTAGCCACGTCTTCCCATCTTCACCCCTTTCCACCTTCTACAGAAACCGTTCCCTCCGCAACTCCCTGGTTAACTGGTCCCTTCCCACCCAAACCACCCCCTCCCCAGGTACCTTCCCCTGCAGGAGATGCAACATTTACCCCTAGACCTCCTCCCTTGAATCTGTCCAGACACCCCAACAGTCATTTCAGATTAGGCAAAGGTTCACTTGCACCTCCTCCAACCTCATCTACTATCTCCGTTGTTCAAAATGTGGACATTTTTACATCGGCGAGACCAAACATACACGGGGCGATCGTTTAGCTGAACACCTTCACTCAGTCCGCCTGAATCTAACTGATCTCCTGGTTGCTAAACACTTTAATTCTCCTTCCCATTCCCACACTGACCTTTCTGACCTAGGTCTCCTCCATTGTCAGAGCGAGGTTAAACACAAATTGGAGGAACAGCAACTCATATTTCTCTTGGGCAACTTACAGCCCAGTGGTCTGAATATTGATTTCTCTAACTTCAAGTAACCCTGGCATTCCCTCTCTTTATCCCTCCCCCACCCGTCGCTTCTCGTTTTCACCCAACAAACAACGTGACCCCACCACTCGCCACATCTCCTCCCCGTCTGCTTTCCACAAAGACCGCTCCTTCCGCAACTCCCTTGTCAATTCTTCCCTTCCCTCCCTCACCATCCGCTCCGCGGGCACTTTCCCTTGCAACCTCGAGATGATACACCTGTCGCTTTACCTCCCCCCTCGACTCCATTCGAGGACCCAAGCAGTCGTTCCAGGTGCGACAGAGGTTCACCTGCATCTCCGTGGGTGATCCTGGGTGATCGTTTCGCCGAACACCTCCGCTCGGTCCGCATTAACCAACCTGACCTCCCGGTGGCTCAGCACTTCAACTCCCCCTCCCATTCCATATCCGACCTCTCTGTCCTGGGTCTCGTCCATGGCCAGAGTGATCAACACCAGAAATTGGAGGAGCAGCACCTCATATTCCGCTTGGGGAGTCCTGGTGACATGAACATTGAATTCTCCCAATTTTGTTAGCCCTTGCTGTCTCCTCCCCTTCCTATCTCTCCCTCAGCCCTCGGGTACCTCCTCCTCCTTTTTCCTTTCTTCACCCCCCCCCCCCCCCCCCCCCCCCCATCAGTCTGAAGAAGGGTTTTGGCACGAAACGTTGCCTATTTCCTTTGCTCCATAGATGCTGCTGCACCCACTGAGTTTCTCCAGCATTTCTGTGTACAAACAGCTAACAATGGCCTGTTTCCTTACTTTTTTGCACATCTGCCACGGAGGGTAGTTGAGGCCAGTTCATTGGCTATATTTAAGAGGGAGTTAGATGTGGCCCTTGTGGCTAATGGGATCAGGGGGTATGGAGAGAAGGCAGGTACGGGATACTGAGTTGGATGATCAGCCATGATCATATTGCATGGCGGTGCAGGCTCGAAGGGCCGAATGGCCTACTCCTGCACCTATTTTCTATGTATCTTGTATTCATTGTTCTTTATCTCTCTATATCATCATCTATATCTCTCGTCTCCCTTTTCCCTAACTAGTCTGAAGAAAGGCCTGGACTCAAAACGACACCCATTACTTCTCTCCAGAAATACTGCCTATCCCGCTGAGTTACTCCAGCATTTTGTGTCTATCTTCGGTTTAAACGAGCATCTGCAGTTCCTTTCCACACAATTAAAGTTTGCCTGCAGTTCCCTGATTTGTGCAGAATCCTCACTCACATTTTGGGTCTTGGTTTGACATCCACATTGTGGTCCATGTGTTTCCCAGCTCCTTGGCATATTCATCACCGTACCAGACCAGCAACTCGCAGTGAGGAGTAACCAGACTGATGTGAGGGTGGGGGGGTGGGAAGAAGAAAGGAAGAGGTAGAGCCAGTGTGCTGAGGGAGAGCTGAGAAGAGGAGGTGAAAATAAGAACTACCTAAAATTGGAGAAGTCAGTGTTCATACCGCTGGAGTGTAAATTGCCCAAATGATATATGATTTCCTGCTCCTCCAATTTGCAGTGGTCCTCACTCTGGCCATGGAGGAGGCCGAGGACAGAAAGGTCGGACTGGGAATGGGAGGGGAAGTTGAAGTGCTGAGCCACCGGGAGATCAGGTTGGTTAGTGCGAACCGAGCGAAGGTGTTGGGTGAAGCGATCACCAAGCCTATTCTTGGTCTCACCGATGTAGAGCAGTTTCCACCTAGAGCAGCGGATGCAATAGATGAGGTTGGAGGAGGTGCAGGTGAACCTCGGACGCACCTGGAAAGACTGCTTGGGTCCTTGAATGGAGTCAAGGGGGGAGGTAAAGAGACAAGTATAGCATGTCTTGATGTTGCAAGGGAAAGTACCCGGGGAGGGGATGGTTCGGGTGGGAAGGGACGATTTGTAGATGTCGGTCCCTAGCCGTCTGCGATGGAGATAGTGAGGTCAAGAAATGGTACGGAGATGGCGGGAATGGTCGAAGTGAATTTGAGTGCCGGACGGTAGTTAGTGGTGAAATGGATGAAGCCAGTGAGTTCTGAATAGGTGCAGGAGGTAGCACCAATACAGTCGTCGATGTAGCAGAGGTAGAGTTCGGGGATAGGGCCACGGTTCGTCTCGAACAAGGATTGCTCGACGTACCCTACAAAGAGGCAAGCACAGCAGGGGCCCCATGCGCGTGCCCATAGCTACGCCTTGGATAGCTATGCAAGCTAGCTACGCCTTGGAGGAAATGGGAGGAGTCAAAGGAAAAGTTGTTGAGGGTAAGGACCAGCTCCGCTAGGCGTAGGAGAGTATCGGTAGACAGGGATTGGTTGGTTCTGCGGTGGAGGAAGAAGCGGAGGGCTTTAAGATCCTCCTGGTGGGGGATGGAGGTGTAGAGTGACTGGACATCCATGGTGAAGCTGAGGGAATGGGGGCCTTGAAAACGGAAGTCATGGAGAAGACGAAGAGCGTGTGAGGTGTCTTGAACATAGGTAGGGAGGGATTTAACCGGGGGGGGGGGGGGATAGGATGGAGTCGAGGTAGGTTGAATAAGTTAGGTCTTTATTCTCTGGAGCGCAGAAGGTTAAGGGGGGACCTGATAGAGGTCTTTAAAATGATGAGAGGGATAGACAGAGTTGATGTGGACAAGCTTTTCCCTTTGAGAATAGGGAAGATTCAAACAAGAGGACATGACTTCAGAATTAAGGGACAGAAGTTTAGGGGTAATATGAGGGGGAACTTCTTTATTCAGAGAGTGGTAGCGGTGTGGAATGAGCTTCCAGTGGAAGTGGTGGAGGCAGGTTCATTGGTATCATTTAAAAATAAATTGGATAGGCATATGGATGAGAAGGGAATGGAGGGTTATGGTATGAGTGCAGGCAGGTGGGACTAAGGGGGAAAAAAAATTTGTTCGGCACGGACTTGTGGGGCCGAGATGGCCTGTTTCCGTGCTGTAATTGTTATATGGTTATATGGTTTATATGGTATGTGGAAATAAGTTTGGTGGGACACGAACAGGCAGAAACAATGGGTCTGCCAGGACAGTCAGGTTTGTGGATTTTGTGGAGAAGGTAAAATCGGGCCGTGCGGGTCTGGGGAACGATGAGATAGTATTTGAGATACTGGTCTGGTGCTCATCTGTGGGTCATGGTCCAGGGGTAAGTACGAGGAGGTGTCTGAGAGTTGGCGCCCGGCCTCAGCCTTGTAGAGTTCAGCGTGCCAGACTACCACGGCACCTCCCTTGTCGGCGGGAAGGAAACTTGAACTTTGTTTCTCTTCCCACAGATGCAGCCTGACCTACGCAGTATTTCCAGTATTTTCTGTGTTTATGCTAACCTAGTATTACTGTTGTTGTTATTGTATTATTGATGACTTTCTATTTATCTGCAGGTTATTGTGTTAATAGACGTGTTTAGCTGCAGGAAGTTAGAATTTCATTGTGTAACAATTCAACACTGTTGACCCGACTCTCTGGAAAGTTTAGTTGCAGGAGATGCCGGCTGTGTTATTTACAGGGAGCCAAAGACGGAGCAGCTGTGATGTAGCGTGGTGTGAAGTGAGTTATCCTTCCCTTAGAATACTGGTTTCATGGAGATGCCACAGAGTTTAACATCAAGACCTGATTTTATACTGTGGCATCAGTCTCCCAGCCACAGATCAAGATCAAGACATGACAGGCTGAATATTTGATGCAAAGTTTTGCAGCATGCAGTACTGCTGTAGATTTGGGAGGAACAACAGCAGCAACAGATTAGCAAGAGATACCACTGATTGGCTCTAGCCCAAGTGAGAGGAGAGGGGTGAAAACAGTTGAAAACTGAGGAATTGGCTGTGTAAATTGGTAAATCAGGCAATTTATCAGTCAATTTAAG
The DNA here is from genome assembly GCA_036785375.1 of Leucoraja ocellata. Classification (NCBI taxonomy): domain Eukaryota; kingdom Metazoa; phylum Chordata; class Chondrichthyes; order Rajiformes; family Rajidae; genus Leucoraja; species Leucoraja ocellata. The sequence continues at coordinate 4,979 of JAWMAR010003789.1, forward strand.
CAGGACAGCTCTTTGCGAGCGGCAGTGAGTGAAGTGCCCTGTGAGAAAAGTGTGAGTCTTTGGCTCGAGAGTCTTCGGAGAGGAGGCTGAGGAGAGGAGACCACGCAATACGCTTGAGAGGGAGACGAAAGAAGGAGATGTCAGGCAAGCTGATTCAGTGCGATGCTTGCAGTATGTGGGAGGTCAAGGACACCGCTGGTGCCTCTGGCTGCTACAAATGCGAAAAATGCATCCAGGTAGAGCTCCTGAAGGGCCGTGTTGGGGAACTGGAGAAGCAAGTGGATGACCTCCGGTTCGTACGAGAAACGGAGTCGTTCCTCGACAAGTCCTACAGTACGATTGTTACACCTAAGGTACTGGAAGAGAGAAGGTGGGAGACAGTGAGAAAGGGAGGGAAGCATGGAATGCCAACGTCCCCGGGTGATGTGTGTGTGTATGTGTGTGCGAGAGTGTATTGTGTGAGTGTATGTGTGTGTGTCAGGGTGTGTGTATGTGTGCGTGAAGTGTATGTGAGTGTGTGTTTGTGTGAGTGTATGTGTGTGTGTTTGTCTATGTGTGTGAGTGAATGTGTGTTTGTGTATGTGTGAGTGTATGCGTGTGTGAGTGTATGAGTGTGTGAGTATGTGTGAGTGTGTGTGGGTGCATGTGAGTGTGTGTGTGTGTGTGAATGTATGTATGTGTGTGCGAGTCTGTGAGTGTGAGTGCATGTGTGTGAGTGCTTGTGAGTGTGTGAGTGTATGCGTAAGTGAGTGTGTGTGAGTGTAAGTGTATGTGTGTGCGAGTGTGAGTGTAAATGTGAGTGTTAGTGTGTGTGCGTGTGTGTGTGTGTGTTAGGTTATGTGTGAGTACAGAGAAGGTTCACCAGACTGATTCCTGGGATGTCAGGACTTTCATATGAAGAAAGACTGGATAGACTCGGCTTGTACTCGCTAGAATTTAGAAGATTGAGGGGGGATCTTATAGAAACTTACAAAATTCTTAAGGGGTTGGACAGGCTAGATGCAGGAAGATTATTCCCGATGTTGGGAAATCCAGGACAAGGGGTCACAGTTTACTTATAAGGGGGGAATCTTTTAGGACCGAGATGAAAAAAACATTTTCATACAGACTGGTGAATCTCTGGAATTCTCATCCACAGAAGGTAGTTGAGGCCAGTTCTTTGGCTATGTTTAAGAGGGAGTTAGATGTGGCCCTTGTGGCTAAAGGGATCAGGGGGCATGGAGAGAAGGCAGGTACAGGATACTGAGTTGGATGATCAGCCATGATCATATTGAATGGCGGTGCAGGCTCGAAGGACCGAATGGCCTACTCCTGCACCTATTTTCTATGCTTCTATGCTTCTTGTAAACAGGTTCATCCGCTTAGAAGCTGTTGGGACAGAAGACGTGAGCGGCGGACTGGCCTGTGATGCGAATAGGGCTGTTGAGCCATAACCAAAAAGGCCTAAGGCAGGCAAGGCCATTGTAGTGGGAGACTCCATCGTGAGAGGTACGGACAGGGGGTTTCTGCGGCAACAGACGGGATGCGAGGATGGTGTGCTGCCTTCCCGGTGCCAGGATCCAGGATGTCACGGACAGAGTGCAGAAAATCCTCAAGGGCGAAGGTGAACATCCGGAAGTGGTAGTGCATGTCGGCACAAACGATGTCGGAAAGAAGGGGATGAATATTCTGCAACGTGACTTTAGAGAGCTCGGAAAAATGTTGAAAAGCAGGACCTCCAGGGTTGTTATCTCCGGTTTGCTTCCAGTTCCCCGTGCTGGCGAGAGCAGGAACAGGGAGATACGGGACCTGAACGTGTGGCTGAGGATCTGGTGCACGGGGCAGGGATTTAGATTCTTAGATCACTGGGATCTGTTTTGGGGTAAGGGGGAACTGTACAAAAGGGACGGATTGCATCTTAACAGGTGTGGGACCAGCATTCTGGCAGGCAGGTTTGCCACTGCTACACGGGTGGCTTTAAACTGAATAAGGGGGGTGGGGTGTTGAATGGGACAGTGGAGGATGGAGTTAAAGGGAAAGGGTTTCTTAAATGTGTGAGCGTAGAGACCGAAGGGTGTAAAATGAGGGTAGAAGAAATAGGTAGCAAGGTGAAAAGTAAAAGTGGCAGGCAGACAAAACCAGGGCAAAAATCAAAAAGGGCCACTTTTCAACATAATTGTGTAAGGGGTAAGAGTGTTGTAAAAACAAGCCTGAAGGATTTGTGTCTCAATGCAAGGAGCATTCGTAATAAGGTGGATGAGTTGAATGTGCAGATAGCTATTAATGACTATGATATAGTTGGGATCACGGAGACATGGCTCCAGGGTGACCAAGGCTGGGAGCTGAACATCCAGGGATATTCAATATTCAGGAGGGATAGACAGGAAGGAAAAGGAGGTGGGGTGGCGTTACTGATTAGAGAGGGGATTAATGCAATGGAAAGGAAGGACATTAGTTTGGAGGATGTGGAATCGGTATGGGTAGAGCTGCACAACACTAAGGGGCAGAAAACGCTGGTGGGTGTTGTGTACAGGCCACCTAACAGTAGTAGTGAAGTTGGAGATGGTATCAAACAGGAAATTAGAAATGCGTGCGACAAAGGCAAAACGGTTATAATGGGTGACTTCAATCTACATATAGATTGGGTGAATCAAATTGGCAGGGGTGCTGAGGAAGAGGATTTCTTGGAATGCATGCGGGATAGTTATCTAAATCAACATGTAGAGGAACCAATGAGAGAGCAGGCTATTTTAGACTGGGTATTGAGTAATGAGGAAGGGTTAGTTAGCAATCTTGTTGTACGTGCCCCCTTGGGCAAGAGTGGCCATAATATGGTTGAGTTCTTCATTAGGAGGGAGAGTGACATTGTTAATTCAGAAACAATGGTTCTGAACTTAAAGAAAGGTAACTTTGATGGTATGAGACGTGAATTGGCCAAGATTGACTGGCAATTAATTTTAAAAGGGTTGACGGTGGATATGCAATGGAAGACATTTAAAGACTGCATGGATGAACTACAAAAATTGTTCATCCCAGTTTGGCAAAAGAATAAATCAGGGAAGGTAGTACATCCATGGATAACAAGGGAAATCAGGGATAGTATCAAAGCGAAGGATGATGCGTACAAATTAGCCAGAAAAAGCAGCATACCGGAGGACTGGGAGAAATTCAAAGACCAGCAGAGGAGGACAAAGGGCTTAATTAGGAAAGGAAAAATAGATTATGAAAGAAAACTGGCAGGGAACATAAAAACTGACTGCAAAGGTTTTTATAGATATGTGAAAAGAAAAAGATTAGTTAAAACAAATGTAGGTCCCTTGCAGTCAGAAACAGGGGAGTTGATCATGGGGAACAAGGATATGGCGGACCAATTGAATAACTACTTTGGTTCCGTCTTCACTAAGGAAGACATAAATAATTTGCCGGAAATAGCAGGGGACCGCGGGTCAAAGGAGTTGGAGGAATTGAGTGAAATCCAGGTTAGCCGGGAAGTGATGTTGGGTAAATTGAATGGATTAAAGGCCGATAAATCCCCAGGGCCAGATAGGCTGCATCCCAGAGTACTTAAGGAAGTAGCTCCAGAAATAGTGGATGCATTAGTAATAATCTTTCAAAACTCTTTAGATTCTGGAGTAGTTCCTGAAGATTGGCGGGTAGCAAGCGTAACCCCACTTTTTAAGAAGGGAGGGAGAGAGAAAATGGGGAATTACAGACCAGTTAGTCTAACATCGGTAGTGGGGAAACTGCTAGAGTCAGTTATTAAAGATGGGATAGCAGCACATTTGGAAAGTGGTGAAATCATTGGACAAAGTCAGCATGGATTTACGAAAGGTAAATCATGTCTGACGAATCTTATAGAATTTTTTTCGAGGATGTAACTAGTAGCGTGGATAGGGGAGAACCAGTGGATGTGGTGTATCTGGACTTCCAGAAGGCTTTCGACAAGGTCCCACATAAAAAAATAGTATACAAACTTAAAGCACAAGGCATTGGTGGTTCAGTATTGATGTGGATAGAGAACTGGCTGGCAAACAGGAAGCAAAGTGTAGGAGTAAACGGGTCCTTTTCACAATGGCAGGCAGTGACTAGTGGGGTACCCCAAGGCTCAGTACTGGGACCCCAGCTATTTACAATATATATTAATGATCTGGATGAGGGAATTGAAGGCAATATCTCCAAGTTTGCGGATGACACTAAGCTGGGGGGCAGTGTTAGCTGTGAGGAAGATGCTAGGAGACTGCAGGGTGACTTGGATAGGCTGGGTGAGTGGGCAAATGTTTGGCAGATGCAGTATAATGTGGATAAATGTGAGGTTATCCATTTTGGTGGCAAAAACAGGAAAGCAGACTATTATCTAAATGGTGGCCGATTGGGAAAGGGGGAGGTGCAGCGAGACCTGGGTGTCATGGTACACCAGTCATTGAAGGTAGGCATGCAGGTGCAGCAGGCAGTAAAGAAAGCGAATGGTATGTTAGCTTTCATTGCAAAAGGATTTGAGTATAGGAGCAGAGAGGTTCTACTGCAGTTGTACAGGGTCTTGGTGAGACCACACCTGGAGTATTGCGTACAGTTTTGGTCTCCAAATCTGAGGAAGGACATTATTGCCATAGAGGGAGTGCAGAGACGGTTCACCAGACTGATTCCTGGGATGTCAGGACTGTCTTATGAAGAAAGACTGGATAGACTTGGTTTATACTCTCTAGAATTTAGAAGATTGAGAGGGGATCTTATAGAAACTTTCAAAATTCTTAAGGGGTTGGACAGGCTAGATGCAGGAAGATTGTTCCCGATGTTAGGGAAGTCCAGGACAAGGGGTCACAGCTTAAGGATAAAGGGGAAATCCTTTAAAACCGAGATGAGAAGAACTTTTTTCACGCAGAGTGGTGAATCTCTGGAACTCTCTGCCACAGAGGGTAGTTGAGGCCACTTCATTGGCTATATTTAAGAGGGAGTTAGATGTGGCCCTTGTGGCTAAGGGGATCAGGGGGTATGGAGAGAAGGCAGGTACGGGATACTGAGTTGGATGATCAGCCATGATCATATTGAATGGCGGTGCAGGCTCGAAGGGCCGAATGGCCTACTCCTGCACCTAATTTCTATGTTTCTATGTTTCTATTCCAGGAGCAGGAGGCTTGAGATAAGAGTTGTGGGTCATGGAGTGATCCAAGGAGAAAGGCTGGTTGAGGCAGAGAAGGCATCTCCCAGATAGAGTGCTAATTCATTCTGGATAATGAGGAAAATGGAACATTTCCTTTCCCCGAGTGCCATATTTCCCATTTATCCGCTCTTTCCCCTCACTTGCCTGGATTTGTCCCGCCCCACCTCCCTTTTCCAGCTTTATTCCCTTATACTCAATCAGTTTGAAAAAGTCCCACCCGAAACGTTGTGGGTCGATTCCCTGCACCGATGCTGCCTGACCTACTGAGTTCAAGATTCAAGATTCAAGATTCAAGAAATGTATTGCCATGTCAACAAGTTGATAGGAATGTGTCTTGGTTCGCTCTCAGACAGATACAATACAGTACAGTACAACCACCACATACACCACAATAAATAATACAGATAATACCGTACGAAGGACAATATATACAGGAAGGACAGTACCCAGCAGCGTCATGTTAAGCGTAAGTGCAAGTGCAAATGAAAGTGCAAAGTGTTTAGTGCAAATTCAAATATCTGATGGCTTGGAGGTAGGTGCTGTCTCTGAAGCGAGATGTTTTACTTTTAATGCTCCTATATCTCCTTCCTGATGGGAGGAGATTAAAGAGGTAATGTGCTGGGTGAAAGTGATCTGCTATGATTTTGTTGGCCTTTCTGGTGAGTCTTGTTGAGTAAAGTGATGTCACTGAGGGAAGTCTGCTGCAACCGATGATCTTAGAAGCTCGGCGCACTATGCTCTCCAGCCGAATCTTATCCTGCGAGGTTGTGTGACCATACCAGATAAGCATAGAGAATGTGAGTATACTTTCTATGGTAGACCTATAGAAGTGGGTCATGTCTGGTCGATCTCTAACACTTTGCTTTTAGTCCATGATTCCAGCATCTGCAGTCTCTTGTGTCTCCTTATTTAAATAACCCAGTTATTGCTTATTATTATGATCAGCATTAGTGTTTCCTCACCTCATCCAGTTCGATTTAGATTCCTGTGCATCAATGTATTCAGTGTCATTGTTTGCCTTACTGATCTATAAAAAGATATTTGGTAAAAAATCACATTGATAAAGAAAACAAAGGTGAAGCTTACACAGTTGCCAGTATTATGCCTTCAACTATTTTACTTGATTACACATTTATATCATTGAACTCCAACATTCCTGCGAATGAAATCACACGACAAAGAAACTCAAAGAATATAATAAACATTTTGCACAATTTCAAGCTTTGTCAGGTTGTAACAGGTACTTTAATTTTGGTAATGTCGCTGTTCTAATGATTTCTTACTGGTCAGAAATGTTCAATGCATTCTCAAACAAGGAGGTCAAACATCAGGGTGAAAGAGGGGCAGCAGAGCAGGAAGGAGATGGAGCAACTGATTTAGCTCGGAGATTGGGTGAGGGAGAGGATGCCAGTCTGAGCAGTGAAGCGAAAATCACTGTTTGCCAGTTAGCTTTGAACTGTTTCAGTAAGAAACTTAATGTTTATGTACAATGTTTACATATTTGGTTGTGCTGCAGCCAGTAAGAATTTCAATGTTCTATCTGGGACATCTTCTTCTACACTATTACTAAAACTCTCACCTTGACCACTTCCGGTCTGCGTTGTAGACCAAGGTACCCAATATCGCTAGGATTTTTCGACCAACTTACTCACCGTTCTCTTCTGCTCCAAGCGCACCATGTTTTGTGCCCCAATCTCCATCTACGGGGACAGGGTGGAGAGAGTGTCCAACTTTAAGTTTCTGGGCACTCACATTTCAAAGGACCTCACATGGTCCACCAATATGGTCAAGAAGGCACAGCAACGACTGTTCTTCCTGAGGACATTAAAAAGGACTGGTCTGCCCCAACAGCTGCTGACAAACTTCTACCGCTGCACCTCAGAGAGCATATTAACGTATGGCATCTCTGTGTGGTATCTCAGCTGCACGGAAGCGGAGAGGAGAGCTCTTCAGCGCGTCGTCCACAGAGCGCGGAAGATTATTGGGACACAGCTACCAGCCTTGGAGGGCATCTACCACACAAGGTGCTTCAGGAAGGCCGTCAGCATCCATAAAGATTCCTCACACCCTTGTAATGGACTGTTCGAACTACTTCCCTCCGGAAGACGTTATACGGCCTTCTACGCCCGAACCTCCAATCTCAGGAACAGCTTCATTCCCAGAGCTATAACGACTCTGAACCGGCCCTGCTGAGTGCCCCCAACCCCCATAGACTGTCTCCCTCGGATGGTCACGTCGCACAGACACATCTGCACTTTAGTCTGTTTGAACTGTTTTGATTATTTTACTGTTCTTTTTACAATCCATGTTCTCGGGGTATCTAAATCAATATTTTATTAGTTATTTATGTTATGACATCGGATGGAAGATGCATACCAAATCCCGTTGCGCTTATGTGCAATGACAATAAAATATATTCATCTTATTATTATTATTTTGTTCCCGATCAGTGAAATATTAGGAACGTATTTTGTCTGTTATTCGCCAGGACAGCAACGCCCCTTCCGGCTCCCGCTATCAATCACCGGCCGCGAGAATAAAGCTGAAGGAGCAGGGGCTGTGCTCTGTGAGCGGGGGCCCACACCGTCCCCTCCCCTACCCCCACAAGCCCCCCCCACACCCCCCCCCACACCCCCTTCCGCATTCTCCCTGCCCTACATCCCTCACCCTCCCCTCACCCAATCCCAACCCACACATTACTTCACACTCCCCTCCCCCACTCCCTCCTACCATACACACCACCCTCTCCCAAATACACCCCCTCCCCTACCCCACAACCCCCCCCCCCCCCCCATGAAGCCATACCCCTCCCCCGGCTACAGAACGCTCCCGTCGTTGAGTTGGGTGAACAGGTGAGTGGTGGAATATTGCGTTGGGGGACCAGCCCTCCCGTGTGAACATGGGACCCAATGGGTCCTACTTAGTCTAGTATGACAATAAATCTCTCTTGACTTGATGACTCTGATTAGACTGCAAAATAATTCAACTACAAACAATTTGTAATAAAAACAGACCATTCAGGAGATACCCAGCAAGTCAGGCAGCATCTGTGCAGGATAAAACACAGCTCACATTTCAGGATAATCTTTCAGCAACAAATATTATCAAACCTGCTGTGTATTTTCTAGGATTAAATATTGGAGTCACTTACCATCCATGAATACCCACTGACAACAGCTTCTTCTTCATTTGAAACCTCTCCTTCATGAACGCCCCTGGGAATGAACGCCCCTGGGAATAACCTTCCCTTCATTCCAGACGCCAAGACCAGCTTTACGAATTTTGGACGTGGCAATGCTGAGACCCTCTGGGAGAGTTAAACGTGCTCTATCTAGGTGATTCATAAAGACTGGTGGGCCATGCACAGGGCATTCTTCAGTAAAACAATTCTCGCAGGCTTCACAAACTGAAACAGAAAATGCAAAATTAAGAACTAATCAGGGTGTTGGCATCATCGAAAGTGGCTGGACTTTGTACCGAAAATGCTCCATGATCCACAAAATGTTATGTTTTGAGAAATATCTCAGAATATAATACTATCATGATGCAGATGCTGTGCAGAAGATTACTCTTCTGAGGAAGCATTCAAAATGTGAGAGGTTAATAGTGGCCAATCTGTAAAGAATCCCTTCACGATGTTTGTCTGTCACCATGAATTTCTTGGGGTTAAGATGCCGCTATTTAATTCCAAATGGCAGCCGTGTTGAACTGTATGGACATTGATAAACATCAAGAGAAAAATCATGACCAGAGTATAATTTTAAATTTAGTAATAACAAGCATGATGTAATGCAGAGAGTATGTTTCACGGTAACATGGGTACATGGTGTCAACTCCAAGAAATGTGTGTTGAAGGATAAACGTCCATTATGTGAACTAATGAAGCATTTGTAACCAGGCAGATGAATTAAGAGCAAAGACATAGACAATAGGTGCAGGATTAGGCCATTTGGCCCTTCGAGACATTCAATGTGATCAAGGGTGATCATCCACAATCACTACCCCGTCCCTGCCTTCTTCCCGTATCCCTTGACTCCGCTGGCCCTCAGAGCTCTATTTAACTCTCTCTTGAATGCATCCAGTGAATCGCCCGCCACTGCCTTCTGAGGAAGAGAATTCCATCAATTCACAACTCTGGGTGAAAATGTTTTTCCTCATCTCAGTTCTAAATAGCCTACTCCTTGTTCTTAAACTGTGGCCCCTGGTTGAGGACTCCCCGAACATACTCCAATTAGGAGAGCAAAACGGCACACAATACTCCAGGTGTGGTCTGCACCAGGGACCTGTATAACTGCAGAAGGACCTCTTTGCCACTATACTCAAATCCTCTCGACAGGAAACATGTTCCCGATGTTCAGGTAGTCCAGAACCAGTTTAAGAATAAGGTGTAGGCCATTTAGAATGGAGATGAGGAAAAACCATTCCTGCCTTCTCCCCATATCCCCTGACTCCGCTATTTGTAAGAGCCCCCTCTTGAAAGCATCCAGTGAACCTGCCTCCACTAAGGCAGAAAATTCCACAGACTCACAACTGTGATAAAAAAAGTGTTTCCTCGTCTCCGTTCTAAATGGCTTACTCCTTATTCATAAACTGTGGCCCCTGGTTCTGGACTCCCCCAACATCGGGAACATATTTCCTGCCTCTAGCGTGTCCAAGCCCTAACAATCTTATATGTTTCAATGAGATACCCTCTCATCCTTCTAAACTCCAGAGTGTGCAAGCCCAGCCTCTCCATTCTCTCAGCATATGACAGTCCCGCCATCCCAGGAATTAACCTTGTAAACCTACGCTGCACTCCCTCAATAGCAAGAAAGTCCTTCCTCAAATTAGGGGACCAAAACTGCACACAATACTCGAGGTGTGGTCTCACTAGGGCTCTGTACACCTGCAGAAGGACCTCTTTGCTCCTATATTTGATTCCTCTTGTTATAAAGGCCAACATGACATTTGCTTTCTTCACTTCCTGCTGTACCTGCACGCTTACTTTCATAGACCGATGTACAAGAACCCCCAGATCCCGTTGTACTTCCCCTTTTCCCAACTTGACGCCATTTAGATAGTAATCTACTTTCCTGTTTTTGTTACCAAAGTGGATAATCTCACATTTATACGCATTACACTTATGTTAGTTGTGAATCTGGAATTCTCTGCCTCAGAAGACAGTGGTGGCCGAGTCTCTGGATGCTCTCAAGAGAGAGTTAGATAAAACTCTTAAAGATAGCGGACTCAATGGATATGGGGAGAAGGCAGGATGGGGTACAGATTGTGGATGATCAGCCATGATCACAGTGAATGGCAGTGCTGGCTCGAAGGGCCGAATGGCCTACTCCTGCACCTATTGTCTATTGTTATGAAGGTCAACAAAGAAGGGTTTCGGCCTGAAACGTTGCCTATTTCCTTCGCTCCATAGATGCTGCTGCACCCGCTGAGTTTCTCCAGCTTTTTTGTGTACCTTCGATTCTCCAGCATCTGCAGTTCCTTCTTAAAAACTAAATGCTATTAGCTTTCTTCGCTGCCTGCTGTACCTGCATACTCACTTTCAGTGACTGGTGTACAAGGCCACCCAGGTCTCATTGCACTTCCCCTTTTCCTAATCTTACACCATTCAGATAATAATCTGCCTTGTTGTTCTTGCGACCAAAGTGGATAACCTCACATTTATCCACATTAAACTGCATCTGCCATGTACCTGCCCACTCACCCACATTATCCAAGTCACCTTGCAGCCTCATAGCTTCTTCTTCACAGTTCACATTGCCACCCAGCTTTGCGAGGTAATTCACGAGTTCTCCTGAGTTTTCCCCTGATTCGAACTGGGAGAATATCCGTAGCGGGTCCATAGGAGTTTGTGGATGTCTCATAGCGGCTTGTAATGCTAACGGTAGTTAAAAAAGCAACACTTTTTATCACCACGAGTATTTTTTTACTCGTGGATATTTTTTACAGGGATGAAAAAACGTCTTGAGTTACTGGATGTCCTGAGTACCTACCGTTAGCATTACGAGCCACTACGAGACATCCACAAACTCCTACGGACATTTGCTATGAGAATGGAGGGTGACTGGGACAAGTTGGGGGAGTGGGCAGATGCATGGCAGATGAAGTTTAATGTGGATAAATGTGAAGTTATCCATTTTGGTAGCAAAAACAGGAAGGCAGATTACTCTCTAAATGGTGTCAAGTTGGGAAAAGGGGAAGTACAATGGGATCTGGGGGTCCTTGTTCATCGGTCTATGGAAGTAAGCATGCAGCTACAGCAGGCAGTGAAGAAAGCGAATGGCATGTTGGCCGTTATAACATGAGGAATCGAATATAGGAGCCGAGGTCCTTCTGCAGTTGAACAGAGCCCTAGTGAGACCACACCTGGAGTATTGTGTACAGTTTTGGTCCCCTAATTTGAGGAAGGACATTCTTGCTATTGAGGGAGTGCAGCGTAGGCTTACAAGGTTAATTCCAGGGATGGCGGGACTGTCATATGCTGAGAGAATGGAGCAGCTGGGCTTGTACACTCTGGAGTTTAGAAGGATGAAACGGGATCTCATTGAAACATATAAGATTGTTAAGGACCTCTAGAGGCAGGAAACATGTTTCCGATGTTGCGGGAGTCCAGAACCAGGGGCCACAGTTTAAGAATAAGGGGTAAGCCATTTAGAACGGAGAAGAGGAAACACTTTTTCTCACAGAGTTGTGAGTCTGTGGAATTCTCTGCCTCAGTGGAGGCAGGTTCACTGGATGCTTTCAAGAGTGAGCTAGATGGGGGTCTTAAAAATAGCGGAGTAGGAGATATGCGGAGAAGGCAGGAACGGGGTACTGATTGTGGATGATCAGCTGGCTCAAAGGGGCGAATGGCCTACTCCTGCACCTATTCTCTATTGTCTATTGTACGAGTTCGAATCAGGGAAAAACATGGGAGAACACATAAATTACCTCGTACAGTGGGACAGAGGCTTAATGTTACTTTTAATTCCTTCATCTAAATCATTAGATTCAGTTTCCTTCAGTTCCTCCATCACCCTAGATCCTCTGTCCCCTAGTACATCTGGAAGATTGTTTGTGTCTTCCTTAGTGAAGATAGAACCAAAGTATCCAGTTTAGTACCCAACTCGTCTTCCATTTCCTTATTGCTCCCCGTAATAAATTCACCTGTTTCTGCCTTCACGGGAACCACATTTGTCTTAACTAATCTTTTCCTCTTCACATACCTAAAGAAACGTTTACTATCCCCCTTTATATTCTTGGCTAGCTTACATACATACTTCATCTTTTTTTCCCGTATTGCCTTTTTAATTACCTTCTGTTGTTCTTTAAAAGTATCCCAATCCTCTTGCTTCCTGTTCATCTCTGCTATGTTATACGTCTTCTCTTTTAGACTTCCCTTGTCAGCCACGGTTACCTCTTACTCACCTTAGAATCTTTCTTCCTCTTTGGAATGAAATGATCCTGCATCTTCTGGATTATTCCCAGAAATTCATGCCATTGCTGTTGCACCGTCATCACTGCTAGCATCCCTTTCCAGTCAACTTTGGCCAGCTCCTCCCTCAAGCCTCCATAGTCCCATTTGTTCAACTGCAATAGTGACCGTTCTAATTTTACCTTCTCCCTCTCAAATTGCAGATTCAATTCAATTCAATTCAATTCAATTCAATTCAATTACATTCAATTCAATTCAATTCAATTCAACTTTAAAGTCATTGCACAAATACAAGTATGGGTACAACGAAATGCAGTTTAGCGTCAGTCCGTAGTATAGTGCAATATAGAAATAAAAATACAGAATAATCAAACAATAATCAAACAATGTGGACGGAGAGACTGGAGAAGTCTATCGGCGGGACTCCGAGTTCAGCAATGTGATGGTATTATTGTAGAAGCTGTTCCTCATCCTACTGGTACGAGACCTGAGGCTCCTGTACCGCCTCCCTGATGGGAGGAGGGCAAACAGTCCATGGTTGGGGTGGGAGGGGTCTTTAATTATCTTCCCGGCCCGTCTCAGACATCGTTTTCGGTGGAGGGCATCCATGGCAGGGAGTGGGGCACCGATGATGTACTGCGCAGTTTTCACCACCCGTTGTAGTGCCTTCCTGTCCGCTACGGTGCAACTGCTGTACCATACCGTGAAGCAGGTGGTCAGGATGCTTTCGATGGTACAGCGGTAAAAGTTGGTCAGGATCTGGGGGGGGACAGGTGAGCTTTCTTGAGCCTCCTCAGGAAGTAAAGGCGCTACTGCGCCTTTTTGATCAGCTTGGAGGTGTTGAGGGACCAGGACAGATCCTCCGAGATGTGTACCCCGAGGAATTTGTAGTTGGAGACGCGCTCCACCTCAGTCCCGTTTATATGGATGGGGGTATGTCTGTCCCCTCTGATCTTCCTGAAGTCAACAATAATTTCCTTCATCTTCGTGGAGTTGAGGACGAGGTTATTGTTGGCACACCAGGTTGTCGGGTGCTGGACCTCATCCCTGTAGGCTGACTCGTCGTTGTCACTGATCAGTCCTACCACCGTGGTGTCTTTGGCAAACTTAATGATGGCGTTGGAGCCATTCTTAGGGATGCAGTCATGGGTGAAGAGGGAGTAGAGGAGAGGGCTGAGCACACAGCCCTGCGGCACGCCGGTGTTCAGTGTTATAGTGGAGGAGGTGAGGTTGTTGACCCTAACAGACTGCGGTCTGTTTGTGAGGAAATCCAGTGTCCAATTGCAGAGGGAGGTGGAGATGCCAAGTCCGCTGAGTTTGGTGATCAAGCTGGCGGGGATGACAGTGTTAAAGGCGGAGCTGAAATCAATGAACAGCATCCTGATGTAGGTGTTATTGCTGTCCAGGTGGGTCAGGGCAGAGTGTAGGGCCGCCGATATGGCGTCTTCTGTAGACCTGTTGGTCCGGTAGGCAAACTGATGGGGGTCCATTGTGGGGGGGAGGGTTGCTTTGAGGTGAGCCAAGATCAGCCGCTCAAAGCACTTAGCAATGACAGGGGTGAGTGCCACTGGGCGGAAATCGTTGAGACTCCCTGTGGCTGCTTGTTTGGGCACTGGCACGATGGTTGATGTCTTGAGGCAAGTGGGGACAACACCCTGGGCCAGTGACAGATGGAAAATGTCAGTGAAGACTCGGGATAGTTGTCCAGCACATGCCCTGAGTACCCGCCCGGGGATGCCATCGGGGCCGGCAGCTTTGTGCTCATTCACCTTGCTCAGTGCATCTTGTACAGCAGAGGTGGAGAGACTGAGGGGTTGTTCATTCGGGGGTGGAGCAACTTTGGTGGCTGGAGTTTTGTTGTCCCGGTCAAAGCGAGCATAGAAATGGTTTAGCTCGTCCGGAAGGCAGGCGTTGTCTGGGGGGGGGGGGGGGGGGTTGTTAACTTTCTGGTAATCAGCAATGGATTTGATTCCTTGCCACATGCGCCTGGGGTCGGAGTTGTTTTTGAAATGCTCCTCAATCCGCCGTTTGTGATTGAGTTTGGCATTCCTAATTCCCATTTTCAGATTTTCAGAAAAGTATCATATTACGGTCACTACCTCCAAATAGTTCCTTTAACTTGAGTTTCATAATCAAATCCGGTTCATTCCACAACACTAAATCCAAAATTGCCTTCTCCCTGTCGACTCCAGTACAAGCTGCTCTAAGAATCCATCACCTGCATATTGAAATCTCCCATAACCATCGTAGCATTACTTTTGTTGCATGCCAATTTTAACTCCTGATGCAACTTGCACCCTTTAACCGGGCAAAGTGACAAGAGATTTAATAAAGTAGACCATACAGAAAAGTAAGTGCATTGTTTGTATCTAAACTGAACTTTATCAATTGCAGGACAAGGTTGACAATAGACAATAGGTGCAGGAGTAGGCCATTTGGCACTTCAAGCCAGCTCTGTCATTCAATGTGATCATTGTTGATCATCCACAATCAGTACCCCGTTCCTGCCTTCATCCCATATCCCCAGACTCTGCTATCTTTAAGAGCTCTATCCAGCTCTCACTATAAAGTTTCCTGAGAACCGGCCTCCACCGAGACAGATAATTCCACAGACACCATAATCTGCCATCCAGTTTTTGCTACCAAAGTGGATAACCTCACATTTATCCACATTAAACTGCATCTGCCATGTATCTGCCCATGCACCCAACCTGTCCACGTCACCCTGTATTCTCACAGCATCCTCCTCACAGTCCACACGGCCACCCAGCTTTGCGTCTTCTGCTAATTTGCTAATGTTACTTGTAATCCCTTCATCTAAATCATTGATGTATATTGTAAAAAGCTCCGAGCCTTGCGGTACCCCACTAGTCACTGCCTGCCATTCTGAAAGGGATCCGTTAATCCCTACTCTTTGTTGGTCCTACTAATATAATTTTACATGAGAGCAACTATGATGAACAGTTTTGGCTCCGGAAATCATGTGGTGTAATAGACAAAAGACAATAGGTGCAGGAGTAAGCCAATCGGCCCTTCGAGCCAGCACCGCCATTCAATGTGATCATAGAGGAGAGCAGATAAATCAAAAATGTCATCGAAATAGAGCACTTCACAAAAGGGAAATCATATATTTATGGACAACTTCAGTCTTCATATAGAAAGGAAACAAAATGCTGAATTCGCGGGAAGATGAATTTGAAACTAAAATGAGTCAGGAAACGATGCATCCAAGACGAATGCAGGAAATTCCCAGCAATTCAGAGAACAATTAAGGAAAGAAAAACAATGTTAACATCTGACATTGAAGTTCTAACAAAGGGTCTTCCTCCTCAAACATTAGTTGTGTTTCTCTTTCCACAGATGACTCTGGATATCTTGTGGAACATGACAGTATTAGCTGGTAGCTTCACAACAAAGAATCCTCTGGGAAACCAGGTTTAAATGACAGGAATGTACATTGATCTTATAAGTGATGAAGTGAATGCATTTCGTTGTCTCTGTACTGTACACTGACAATGACAATTAAAATTGAATCTGAATCATCTGAAATTAGAAATTTATATTGTCATACTGATTTATTAAAGTAATTGATGAGGAAATTAGATGAAAGGTTATGACAGTAGGTAAACAATAGTAAATATTTAAAGGCAAGAATCGGTCCAGGATAATATCTTAGTCAGTGTAAGGCACCTGCAATGTTTCCAAGATTACTGCTGATAAGAAGGTGGGTGACAAAACAACTCACCAGATACCCAGAAAATGACACAACATGAAAAGTTAAAACAAGAAGATAAAGAAAGAATAGCATTTAATTGTTCTTCCCACAATGTACCACAACAGTTTGTGGTCTGTCCACTCACCTGCCTTCCTCCGGCCCCAACCCCCATCCTTGCCGGGTGTTCACCATTCCCCCTGACCTCCCCCTCTCTGATACCGAACGGTCTGTCCTCAGCAGAAGCCTCACCTTTGTTCCCCTCCGTCCCCACCTCAATGAGTTCCGCGCCCGCCACGATGTGGAGCTCTTCTTCCGTCACCTCCACATCCAAGCGTTTTTCCATGGGAAGGAGTCCTCACCCCCTAGTGATGACCCCTTCTCCTGTCTCCAACGGACTCCCTCCTCTTGGACCCCCTCTCATGGCTATTAACCTGCTTTAGACCTTTTTATTTTGAACTGCCAGCGGGACATGAACTGCCTCAACTTCTCCACTCCTCTGTCTCACTCTAACCTCTCCCACCCGAACGCACAGCCCTCCACTCACTCTGCAACAACCTAGACTGGGTGATCAAACCTGCCGACAAGGGAGGTGCCGTGGTAGTTTGGCGCACTGATCTCTACAAAGCTGAGGCCAGGCGCCAACTCTTAAGACTTATCCTACTTATCCTTGGACCATGACCCCACATACGAGCACCAGGCCACTATCTCTACCACCATCACTGGCTTAATGAACTCCGGCTCCCTGCCCTCCCAAGCCTCCAAACTCATCGTTCCCCAGCCCCACACGGCCCAATTTTACCTTCTCCACAAAATCCAAAATCCCGACTGTCCTGGCAGACCCGTTGTGTCCCACCAAACTTTTTTCCACAAACCTCGACTCCATCCTATCCCCCCTGGTCAAATCCCTCCTTACCTATGTCCAAAACACCACACACGCTCTTCGTCTCCTCCATGACTTCCATTTTCCAGCCCCCATCTTCACCATCAGCAGTTGTATAGGGCTCAGGTAAGACCACATCTGGAGTATTGCGTGCAGTTTTGGTCTCCTAATTTGAGGAAGGACAGCCTTGTGATTGAGGCAGTGCAGCGTAGGTTCATGAGATTGATCCCTGGGATGGCGGGACTGTCATACGAGGAAAGATTGAAAAGACTAGACTTGTATTCACTGGAGTTTAGAAGGATGAGGTGGCATCTTATAGAAACATATAAAATTATCAAAGGACTGGACAAACGATGCAGGAAAAATGTTCCCAATGTTGGGCGAGTCCAGAAACAATGGCCACAGTCCTAGAATAAAGGGGCGGCCATTTAAGACTGAGGTGAGAAAAAAACTTTTTCACGCAGAGAGTTGTGAATTTGTGGAATTCCCTGCCACAGAGGGCAGTGGAGGCCAAATCACTGGATGAATTTAAGTGTTAGATACTCTAGTGGAATCAAGGGATATGGGGAGAAGGCAGGCACGGGTTATTGATTGGGGACGATCAGCCATGATCGCAATGTATGGCGGTGCTGGCTCGAAGGGCCGAATGGCCTCCTCCTGCACATATTTTCTATGTTTCTATGGATGACCAGTCACTCTATACCTACATTCCCCACCAGGGGGATCTTAAAGCCCTCTGTTTCTTCCTTGACCACAGAACCAACCAATCCCCGTCTACTGATACTCTCCTCCGCCTAGCGGACCTGGTCCTTACCCTCAACAACTTTTCCTTTGACTTCTCCCATTTCCTCCAAATCCAAGGCGTAGCTATGGGCACGCGCATGGTCCCCAGCTATGCTGCCTCGTTGTAGGGTACAACGAACAATCATTGTTCGAGGCGTACCATGTCCCTATCCCCGAATTCTACCTCCGTTACATTGACGACGGCATTGGTGCTACCTCCTGAACCGATGCACAACTCACTGACTTCATCCATTTCACCACTAACTTCCATTCGGCACTCAAATTCACCTGGACCATTTCCGACATCTCTTTACCGTTTCAAGACCTCACTATTTCCATTGCCGTTAACAAACTACTGACCGACATCCACTATAAACCCACTAACTCCCATGTCTATCTGGACTATACTTCTTCCCACCCTGCTTCCTGTAAGGACTCTATCCCCTACTCCCAATTCCTCCCTCTACGCCGCATCTGCACCCAGGATGAAGTTTTTCAAACCAGGGCATGGGAGATGTCCTCATTCTTTAGGGAACAGGGATCCCCTCTTCGACTATAGATGAGGCTCTCACCAGGGTCTCTTCTGTACCCCGTAAATCAACTCTAACTCCCCATCCCCCCACTCGTTACAAAAACAGAGTCCCTCTTCTCCTCACCTTCCACCCAACCAGCTGTCACATACAACAGATAATCTTCCGACAATTTCGCCACCTCCAACGGGATCCCACCACTTGCCACATCTTCCCATCTCCTCCCCTTTCGGTTTTCGGCAGAGACCGCTCCCTCCGTAACTCCCTGGTCAATTCGTCCCTTTCCACCCAAACCACCCCCTCCCCTGGTACTTTCCCTTGCAACCGCAGGAAATGCTATACTTGTCACTTTACCTCCCCACTTGACTCCATCCAATGAACTAAGCAGTTTTTCCAGGTGCGGCAGAGGTTCACCTGCACCTCCTCCAACCTCATCTATTGCATCCACTGCTCTAGGTGTCAGCTGCTCTACATCGGTGAAACCAAGTGTAGGCTTGGCGATCGCTTCGCCCAACACCTCTGCTAAGTTCACAATAACCAATTTGATCTCCCGATGGTTCAGCACTTCAACTCCCCCAGCCATTCCAAAACCGACCTTTCTGTCCTGGGCCTCCTCCATGGCCAGAGTGAGTCCCACCGCAAATTGGAGGAGCAGCACCTCATATTTTGCTGGGGTAGTTTACACCCCAGCGGTAATGGTATTGACTTCTACAATTTCAGGAAGTCCTTGCTTTCTCTCTCTTTCCCCTCCGGTTCCTAGCTCTCCCACTGCCCACTGTCTACACCTCTTTCTTTCTTCTTCCCGCCCCCACCGCCACATCAGTCTGAAGTAGGGTCTCGACCCGAACGTCACCTATTCCTTCGCTCCATAGATGCTGCCTCACCCACTGAGTTTCTCCAACATTTGTCTACAACAAATTGATTAATATTTTTGGTGATATATGTTGGTCATTCTGATCATAGCCCTATATTAATAATCCTCAAAGCAATACTCTCTTACTTTCACATCCTTTATAATGTCCCAAAGTATCCAGCAAAGTGCCTTACCTAAATTGGGCATGAACCACACTTTCTTCAAACAGTCACTGTCAGTTTACTGTGGAATCAATGTCAGATTCCAATGTCTGACAAAATTCCAGAACTTAACAACAATTATTTGTGATTAATGTTAAAAGAAAAATAGTAAGATTAAACGAGAACTTACCAGTTTGAAGTTTGATCTGTATTTTATGAGGAGTTACGATGAGGGATTACGTGAAGAAGCCCGCCCCAGGACGCATTGCGGCATACTTCAAAGCAGCGGTGTGGAATCACAGATAGACACAAGTATTTGAAGTAACATAGTAAAGACAAAGAGACATCAATTTATCAGCTTGATCCATATAATGAGGGTGGGAGCGGAGGGCACGTAATCCCTCATCGTAACTGCTCATAAAATACAGATCAAACTTTAAACTGGTAAGTTCTCGTTTAATCTTACTATTTTACTTCGGAGTCACGTGAGTGACTACGTGAAGATTTCAAAGCTTCTGTGATTTCAAACCGTGTAACAGCTTTATATCACTCGCTGCCGAAGCCTTTGAAGGAGGAAGCGTGTTATCATAATCAACCAATGAATCTGTTTATAGAAAAACAATGGTATTTTTACAATAACACTGAAGAAATTTAAATGCTCCCCTTGGCTAATTTAAATATTTGCAGATTGGAATCTTTCCTGCAAATAAAAACAGGTTTTGTCAACAGTTTATAATAAATTATTTCTCTGAACGTTTTACCCCCACCATTCTGCTGTAGCCAGGATGTGGTTTACAGGCACGTCCATTCTTTTGCCGTTGACGTGGAAGCTTGTCCTGTGGAATGAAAAACTTTGTACATGTTAGTTTTATCCCAGGAGCTTTAATACCTGCTTGAGCCATCTCAAAAAAGGCTTGTTTCCCGACCACAAGGTTTTTTGTGACCAACCCACAAGGCTTTTCAACTCCCTCGAATAATTAGGTTGTGTCTATGTAAGGTAATAGGGTCATGGCACATTACCGTGTTTTCTGGCGGGTAAGCCCGGATTTTATGACTGGATAAGGTGTTCCTGGTCTGGTTTGACCATTCCCTGGACAATGATAGAGATCTGGTCTGAAGCTATGAGCATGGTGTCCAGTTGTAAATAGGAGTAATGACTGGACCCTCTGTGCTGCTCCGTGTGCCTTCAACATATGTGTTTAGTGCATAGAAGGTTCAGGTTGAGAGATCTGGCTGGTGGGTATCCCCTGAAGTATGGTTGTACCACTGTGACATCCCATATATGGGTGTACCTGGTCTAGGGGTCTAGAGTTTTAATACCCTTCAAAGATTTACCACCAGCCAGTGACCCCATGGCCTGTTGTCCTGTAGCTGTTTTGAAACAACAGGCAGGGCAATTCTAGCTGTGTTGATGGTACTGTAGCCGAATCCTTCATCGTGATGAAGGTTCTCCAGGAATTCCAGTTCGTAGTAACTGTATCGGATGAGTAGGTTATCCCTGTATCCTTGCAGTACTTCTCTTGATGCTGGACAAGTGTTGTAGTCCAGTGGATGTTCAGAAGGATGCTGACATGGTGTCGATGGTTCAGTATAACAATCCCAGTCCCAGATGAGGCTTGTGCAGAATCTGCAACTCAGGAGCTTGATTTTCCCATGGCACAGTTGACTTGTGCCCGGCTCCGATTGTTAATAATTCTGGGTACTGGGAAATACCATCCAAGTTTCAACAACCATGTCATGGCGTATAGTGAACAATGGCTGCATAAGTCCGTCAGGTACTATCAAATACCTGAAGCAGAATCCTTTTGTACTGTGCGTTGTTCTCGATTGTTGAGGCAGAAGGGAAGAATACATAGAATTAATTTCACCAATGCAGCGCAAAACGCATTTGTCTATCGATATTATAAATACATTCTTGAATGACAACATGACCTATAGGTCAGAAAAGTTAATATATATAGCTGACGAGCTTTCTGCTGGTAACTATCTGTCCCAGAGAAATTTTCAATGAAGATTCCACTGCCCCAGGGTCTGGTTTCCCCCGCGACATACATAGGACATCCCCAAACACCTGGTGATATAGCGTTGATGCAGATAATCGATATCAGATTCACATTCAATTTTAATTGCCATTGTCAGTGTGCAGTACAGAGACAATGAAATGCCTTAATATCTGGTGCGTCATATAGCTTGATAGTTTTGTTAAAACTTTATATGAAAAACATCTAATTGATGTTGTCCTTAAATTTATGTGACCTGGTGTCTGTCACTGTATTTTGCTTACCTGGCAGGTAAGTACTGATAGTCAAATACATCTTTGGACATACCATTGCCAAATTGTTTTGACCAACTTGTCATATGATACCGACTTTATGCTGTCCATATGGTTAATATAGGCCACCTCCGTAGTGTAGTCTATTTATACCCGTACATGCAAGTGCTTTAAAACCCATAAAATTCACCCAAACATTTTTTAGATAATTAATGCCCAGTATAAGTGGTAACCCCACCACTGTCTTTCTGATATTACTTCAGTGGGTAACTTCATGAGATGCTCAATGACAACCTATATGTTGTTTTTGATACTAAGATCTGAATCATGTAGACAGAAATGGTACCATTTTTTCCCAATTACTCTGTTACTTGTCGAGTAGTTGGTAGTTTGTTGACCATTAATTTGTTGCTTGTTTGTGCCAATTCAATTATGTTGTCTCTTGGCAACATTATAGTTACGTGGACTGAATTAATATGAAACCCAAGATAGTCCAGGAAAGCGCTCTATATGCTGGTAGGAACCAGACCCACCTACCTCCATGGTTATTGGCGGTTTTGTCTTTTCCGTTTTCTGAGTGCTTTTGTTCTGACGACGTGCTGGCGACGTTGGGGGGAGGCGCATTTTCCAGGGGGTCCGCGGCGGGCCCTGATCTAAAAGATCTTTGGGGATAATGCGGCCCCAAGCGTTCACCAGTCCCATATTCTAGACGTCGACTGGTGGATGCCGTGGGGTGCTGCTGCTTGGGTATCGGAAGTCGTGGTTTGCTCGTCCCGGGGCCTGCCCTCATGATGCCAAAGGTTTTTGATGCCTCTTCCATCTCCTTCAGCTTTTTGTTCAGATTTCTCCCAAATAGCAGTGAGTCTGCCTCCGCAGCTGGGGCTTTGCTCAAGCCTGCAAATTTTGAGATTGAGGGCAGGTCTTATATTTCCCTCCGGAGATTGTTTAGTTCGAATTGTGTGGTACATCTTAATACCAGCACTTTCTGCTGGTATGTGTTCATCTTCGTTGTCTCCATAGAACGAGCATAGGCTGTGATAGCTGACGTCAGGAGCCTTCGGATCCGCTGTAGCTTGAGTTTTTATGCCCGCATAAGGGCCCCCACATTTGCAGATTTTGCTGTTGAGGCTTTTCCCCTTAAGGGCCTCACAGTTCTCTGGTGCTGTATATTCTTGCAGCACCTCGGCGAGCACCTTCTTCAGTAGAGGTTTGTGCTGGCTGCCATTTTTTGGCTCCGCGGTGCTCCAGCCCGTGGGGTTGCTACAAAGCGGTCCAACACACCCAACAGCTGTTCCTGATCCTGCACCCCATGCATACTCCCGATTTTGTCCGCCTGCCCCATTTGCAGACCAGCCCTGCCCTGGTCACCAATGCTAGCCTCCTGCTCCAACCCGTGGTATGAGGGTAGCAAAGGGCAGTGCCTGACACGACACTATGGAGGAGGTGCCTGTCCTGTCTCACCGGGAACGCTGCTGTTCCCGGTGGACCTTCTCCTCCAGGAGCTGCTAAATGCAACTCAGGCGGCTGTCTCTCTTCTGCTTTGGTAGAGACATGTCCCCCTCCGACGAATCGGAGACGACCGGCCGTTTGGCTTCCTGGCCGCTTTCCCAGTCCGACGTGCAGGCTCTGGCGAGACTGGCTTGGCTCGGTCTCAGGGATAGCGAAAACGCTCTGCGAGCGACGCTGCCGCCGGTTGCTGCCCCGCTGGTAGAGTCGCCCCTGTGGAGAGTTACCGGCACCGGCACAGCTCCCATCCATGGTTCGCCGTGTGTGCGGTCCTGGTGGCGTCTTTCCTCCCCTCCCGCGAACGGAAAAACTCCTCCCGGAGTCCAAGGGGGCCGCTTGCATGCCCTGCGGGGAACAAGCAGACGCAAAGGGGCTGTAAAAATAAAGGTAAGTACTTACCTAAACTTAGTTTTTCTCGTTTATGCGGGAGCCCTGTCTCCCGCCTGCTGCTGTTGCCTGCTGAAACGTAATGCCGCAATGCGTCCTGGGGCGGGCTTCTTCACGTAGTCACTCACGTGACTCCGAAGTAAAATTAGTTGATGAGCGAACACAAGTCTGTGCTCTTGAACCAAAGCCTGCATTGTTGCACCATTGCTCTGGCTACCAATGCACAATGCCATCACTACAATGCTCCTAATGTAATATGGTTGTTCTGAAGCTCCCCTTCTTCTGTGTAAATTATTCTCTCCTTATTTCGTAATTTATAACTTATTTCTTCTGTCTCTTTGGTCATTTCCTCGCTTGCAGATCCCAAAGTCTTTCTGGTGGAGACAACTGGAAAAAGAAAGCCAAAAATAAAACTCATTACATTGTTTCAAGTCAGATTAATGGTTGACCTGTAAAATGTGGACGTTAGTTACATTATATGCAACATGTTCTATGAATTGGATTTAAATGACACGGTGGTAGTCAGATGGTCATTATCTCATCCCAATTATTTACTGTAATGCACAGGAGTCACTTATTTTGAGTTTCACTTTTACAAACAGAATTACCTGTTGCTCTTTTGATTCTTTTAACCAACACTGTGTCTTCCTTTGTTTCTTCAGTGGCTCCTCCCAAATCTCTTTTGTCCTCCCCTGTATATGACGTGACCTGTGATGAGACGTTTTGTTGAAACTGTGATTCATAAGGACACAAATAAATAGTTTCTACTTCTTCTCGATTATTTATTCCATCGCATTATTTACTGAGATAATAAAAATAACAATAACAATAATAATAATAATAATAATAATAATAATAATAATAATAATAAATTTTATTTATGGGCACCTTTCAAGAGTCTCAAGGACACCTTACAAAAATTTAGCAGGTAGAGGAAAAACATGTAAGGGGAATGAAATAAATAGTAGAGACATGACTAGTACAAAAAATAAAGACAGAATTCAATTAAAAACACAATATGAGGCAATTAATGCACAGATAAAAAGGGAGGGGGACTTGGGGCTAAGGATAGGCAGAGGTGAAGAGATGGGTCTTGAGGCGGGACTGGAAGATGGTGAGGGACACGGAATTGCGGATCAGTTGGGGGAGGGAGTTCCAGAGCCTGGGAGCTGCCCTGGAGAAGGCTCTGTCCCCAAAACTGCGGAGGTTGAACTTGTGGATGGAGAGGAGACCGGCTGATGTGGATCTGAGGGACCGTGAGGGTTGGTAGGGGGAGAGAAGGTCAGTGAGATATGGGGGGGCCAGATGATGGAGGGCTTTGTAAGTGAGGATCAGGATTTTGTAGGTGATCCGGTGGGAGATGGGAAGCCAGTGAAGTTGTTTGAGGACTGGAGTGATGTGATGCCAGGATTTGGTGTGGGTGATGAGTCGGACGGCTGCATTCTGGACCAGTTAGAGTCGGTTGATGTAGGTGGAGCTGATGCCAAGGAGAAGCGAGTTGCAATAGTCCAGTCGGGAGGAGATGAAGGCATGGATGAGTCTTTCAGCAGCAGGAGGTGTGAGAGAGGGTCTGAAGGGCGCTGCACTGGCAGCAGCCTCTACCTACAGCCTGTCTGTCATTTCTATATTTTTTGTTATTTTCAGTTAGTCCAAAGTCTTTTTTAGGGGGAAACTTTTACTTTTCTATGTGGGGAAGGGGGCAGGGTAAGGGGGAAACGGTATCCCAGTCTCTCCCTGGCGGGGACGTGACTATTTCTCTGCGACGCGTCCTCGCCCCCCACCTCGCGGCCTACCAGCTGGATCGGAGCGGCCTTTCCTGCCGGGGACCGGGAACCGGACCAGCGCTGCTACAGTGGCGTTGCAGCGCTGGAGTCACCACGGAGCGGGCGATGGCTACCTGGGTCGCCGTTTGGAGCTCCGGAGCGTTGAGCCGCTGCTCCAACATCGTGGAGCTCTGGCGCGGAGAGCTTCCAATGCGGGCGGCGTTGAACAACATCGTGGAGTCCTGGGGCGCCTTGCAGAGGGTCTTCTGCAGCAGGTCTCCACCCGGCGCGGCCTACGGGCTTTGGAAGCCACCGACTCCGGTAGGAAGGGGCCGACTCTGGTGTCCACGTTGCTGAGGACGTCCCGCAGCCCCGACGTCGGACTTGTATCACCCCGGCGAGTGGTCCTGGACATCGGGCTGCCCGTAGCTGCAACTGCGGAGGGCTTGGGAGGGCGCTGACCACAAGGAACAGTGGAGGAAGAAACTGACTTTGGTGCCTTCCCACAGTGGGAAACTTTGATTCTACTGTGTGGGAATGTTTTCTGTCAAATTCTATAGTGTGTGGTGTTCTTTATTTTTATTGTATGACTGTATGGGAATCTTGAATCTTGAATCTTGAGTTTGGCGATGTTGTGGAGATGAAAGAAGGAGGTTTTAATGACATGGCGGATGTGAGGCTCAAGGGAGAGGGTGGAATCAAAGATCACGCCAAGGTTGTGGGCCTGGGGAGATGGGGAGACAGTGGTGCCGTCGATGGTGAGAGTGGGGTTATTGATATTCAACTCAACTACTAATAAAAGCAGTAACTGCCTAGTGTGCAATATTTCAGTGAGCTCTCACCTTTCACACTCTACTCTGAAATGAATGTTTGATATTGTCAGCAAATATGGGAAAATATGGGAACAATTGTCTCTCTTTCAAAAATAAAAATATATTTGCGAATGTTAGCACCTGACTCCACAGCAGTAATGACGATTTTTCTAAACAGCTGTCATTTCTGTCTTGTAGAAAATTAAATGCTAATGTAGAGCCACTCTGTTAATTCATAAAAGCATATTCTCACCTCCTTTATGCTGGGAATACTTTCTGTTCTTACCTTTATGACAGGCTTTCTTTTGTAATTCTTCCCATTTTCATTCTTAAAAGAAGGCCTAAAGATTTTAAATCCTTGGCGGAATAAAAGTGACAAATCAGTGCTGCTTTGGAGCAATTGTTTGGAAATTCTGGATATATCTAATGTAATTGAATTTAAAATAAGCAAAATATCACAAATGTAAAAATTAGTAAAAATTTGTACAATGAATAAAACATTTGGAAAAATATATTAAATGTAACAAATATTCCACCACTCCAAAGATAAGAATAAAATCACCCTTGTAATAGATTCCATAGGCTAACAGCCAAATTGATTAGAATCAATTATATTTGAAAAATTGCATGTAATATTTCAAACAGATTTAAATTACGCTGTGGATTTTTTGTCAGAAGTCTAGGTGTCCAATCCTCATCTGACTCGCTTGATTCGTATACTTGAGCTTGACGCCTTCTGCTCCGATTGGTCATAAATTCTGGCATTGGTACGTCTAATCCTGTGAAAAATAAAACATGCTCATCATCTATTATGGCCACAACTTCAGGTATTTATCTTCATTGAACTTACCAGTGCAAAATATCTGTGGAAACATCACTTTGCAATGTCATTGTTATTACTCTAGAGCATTCATGCTTATTCAATTGATCATGTCTACTTGAAGTAGACAGCAAACAACCTTAAAATTATTTTTCAGAGTTAAAGAATAATCAACCAGCATGAAGAATATGATGGATGAGTATGTGTCTCTTTCCAGGTCAGAAATCATAATGACCAATCTATCAGTTTCACACATCTGTGTGTGAAGTGAAATAGATCAGAATCCTTCATTCCATTCCTCCAGGTTTAAAGTAATGGCTCATTCCTGCTGCCTGTATGGACAGTGACGCTTTGTGCCACGATTGGGTAAATGGATTGAATAATGAACAACCAGGACAATCCACCTCTTCATCAATGGGAACATTGACCTTTGTCCAATCTCTGATTTCAGGACTGTGACTAGTTGCAACATTAAAAAGCATAACTGGGCCCCAATGTCTATGGGTTGGCGTTATCCACGGTCACCATCTTCTGAATGACATCAAGCTTTGGTATAATGATTGTAAAGTTAGTCCAATTTGAGATCACTGATGGGAATTTTTGAATATAGTCATTAAAAGCAAAACTGTACATATCCTGCTGCCAATAATCTGCGACTAATCACAAGTCTGCTGGCTGTGCTCATTTCATCAAAAGTGGCATTACAAATCTTACAGGTTGACACACCTTGAATTTGCAAGGCACTAATATATCAGGCGGGAGTTTATCTTGGGACCTTTCCAATTTCCCAATGACCAGTGTGCATGCACATAACAATGAGGGCAGGAACAGATACAGCAACATTTAATTCTAAACATTCTCTTTCAGACATTTGTTTATTGATCTAAAGAACGAGGGCATCACAGGCAGAGCTGGCATTTCCTGTTCTTTCCAAATTGCCCCTTGTGTTATATGAAGCAGAACGTGGAGGATGTGGTGCTCCCATACACCTATTGCCCCCAACCTTTATGGTGTAGAGGCCACAGGTTTGGGATATGTTGTTATAGAAGTCTTACCACAAAGACTCCAGTGCATTATGGAGATAGTAAACAGTGCATTTCCAGCTGGTGAAAGCAGTGTACGTTTGAATGAAGAGTGCCAATCTTCTTGAGTGTTGTGGATGATCTCTTCCAGGGATGTTGAGATATATTTCAATGTCTACTTTGATATCTCTTGTTTATGGGCATTCTCTTGGTGTAGAGGATAACTGCTCCCATTCCATCTCTGTCAGTTTTGTGAGAATTGATTCTGAAGGTCTTGAAGTAAGGTAAAGATTCTGCTGCTGAATGTCTTTATGAGTGAATGGCTTATGATGTTGGGGACAGGATATTTTTGACACTTTGATTTCCTGAAGAGACCTGGTTTAAAGGGCCTTCCAGGTTGTGCTCCTCCAAGGAGTCCCACAAATTAATTATGCTGTTAGAAAGGTATGGCATCAGAGGTCTAGTACTGGATTGGATAAAAAGCTATTTAAGTAACAGGCAACAGTTTGTGAAGTTGGGTAGCTACAGTTCTACATGTTTGGACATTGCTTGTGGTGTCCCCCAGGTGTCAGTGTTAGGTCCAAAACTATTCATCATGTATATAAACGACATTTGTAATGTGTCCAAAGCCTTGAGGCTGGTCTTGTTTGCAGACGACACAAATGTTTTTTTGTATTTAAAACAACTACTGGACAAAATAACAAAAGAAATGGGCAAACTGAAAACATGGTTTGACAGGAACAAAATATCATTAAACTTGAGCAAAACCAAAATAATGTTATTTGGTAATTGCAGAATAATTACACAAGCAAATATAAAGATAAATGGGGTTGAAATTGAACGAGTTCATGAAAATAAATTTCTTGGGGTTATAATGGATGATAGAATCAGCTGGAAATCACACATTAAACATGTACAATCCAAACTGTCAAAAAGCTTTTCAGTATTACACAAAGTTAAGCAGGTTCTGGACCACAAATCACTCTGCATTCTCTACTGTTCACTAATCTTACCCTATTTAAATTACTGTGCAGAAGTCTGGGGCAATAACTATAAAAGTTTGCTACACTCATTAACTATTCTGCAAAAAAGAGCAATACGTATTATTCACAATGTCAGGTATCTGGGTCACACTAATCCATTATTCTTACAGTCAAAATTATTAAAATTAGAAGATTTGGTTGCATTTAAAACAGCACAGATAATGTTTAGTGCCAAAAATAAAAACTTACCTGGAAATATACAAAAATTATTCAATGAGCGAGTGAGGGGTTATAATTTAAGAAGAATATTTAATTTTAAGGTACAAAGAGTCCGCACGATCACAAAAACGTTTTGTATTTCGGTCTGTGGAGTAGGATTGTGGAACAGTTTGAATGTGGAGTTAAAGCAATGTCCAAATATGAACCAGTTCAAAATGACATACAAAAAACTTTTTTTCACAAGGTAAAGGGATGAAGGGGATGGTTGACAAACAGGGGTTAATGTTTATTTATTATTGTATTTATTATTTATTTATGTTTTTTGGTTACTTCATACACATTACTTGTATGGGTATATCAGTTGTATGTATGTATATGTCTGTATGCATCTCTAAAAATTGTCTGGGGTATTATTATTATTAATTAATTAATTATTAAACATGGAAGAAGGGTTTAGAGAGAAGGGGTGAGATTAAATAAGTTATTCTTCTTCTCACTCCTTTTCGAGCTTGTAAAGAAAAAGTGTTGGACATTTAAATTTTGCTTTATGCTTTTCATTGCTTTGCAAATATTGCCTGGAATGTCCAATTGTTTGACTATTTCGATTCTGCTGTTGTTATTTATTCCTATTTATGTCTTTACTTGTTTGGAACAAATAAATAAACTAACAAACAAACAAACATTTGCATAAAGGGCTACCATAAAGCATTTCTGCATTCTACAAGATCTTGAACCTTAAGCGGGTAGCAAACGTAACCCCACTTTTTAAGAAGGGAGGGAGAGAGAAAATGTGGAATTACAGACCAGTTAGTCTAACATCGGTAGTGGGGAAACTGCTAGAGCCAGTTATTAAAGATGGGATAGCAGCACATTTGGAAAGTGGTGAAATCATTGGACAAAATCAGCATGGATTTACGAAAGGTAAATCATGTCTGACGAACCTTATAGGATTTTTCGAGGATGTAACTAGTAGCGTGGATAGGGGAGAACCAGTGGATGTGGTGTATCGGGACTTCCAGAAGGCTTTCGACAAAGTCCCACATAAGAGATTAGTATACAAACTTAAAGAACACGGCATTGGGGGTTCAGTATTGATGTGGATAGAGAACTGGCTGGCAAGCAGGAAGCAAAGAGTAGGAGTAAACGGGTCCTTTTCACAATGGCAGGCAGTGACTAGTGGGGTACCGCAAGGTTCAGTGCTGGGACCCCAGCTATTTACAATATATATTAATGATCTGGATGAGGGAATTGAAGGCAATATCTCCAAGTTTGCGGATGACACTAAGCTGGGGGGCAGTGTTAGCTGTGAGGAGGATGCTAGGAGAATGCAAGGTGACTTGGATAGGCTGGGTGAGTGGGCAAATGTTTGGCAGATGCAGTATAATGTAGATACATGTGAGGTTATCCATTTTGGTGGCAAAAACGGGAAAGCAGACTATTATCTATATGGTGGCCGATTGGGAAAGGGAGAGATGCAGCGAGACCTGGGTGTCATGGTACACCCGTCATTGAAGGTGGGCATGCAGGTGCAGCAGGCAGTAAAGAAAGCGAATGGTATGTTAGCTTTCATTGCAAAAGGATTTGAGTATAGGAGCAGGGAGGTTCTACTGCAGTTGTACAGGGTCTTGGTGAGACCACACCTGGAGTATTGCGTACAGTTTTGGTCTCCAAATCTGAGGAAGGACATTATTGCCATAGAGGGAGTGCAGAGACGGTTCACCAGACTGATTCCTGGGATGTCAGGACTGTCTTATGAAGAAAGACTGGATAGACTTGGTTTATACTCTCTAGAATTTAGGAGATTGAGAGGGGATCTTATAGAAACTTACAAAATTCTTAAGGGGTTGGACAGGCTAGATGCAGGAAGATTGTTCCCGATGTTAGGGAAGTCCAGGACAAGGGGTCACAGCTTAAGGATAAGGGGGAAATCCTTTAAAACCGAGGTGAGAAGAACATTTTTCACACAGAGAGTGGTGAATCTCTGGAACTCTCTGCCACAGAGGGTAGTTGAGGCCAGTTCATTGGCTATATTTAAGATGGAGTTAGATGTGGCCCTTGTGGCTAAGGGGATCAGGGGGTATGGAGAGAATGCAGGTACGGGATACTGAGTTGGATGATCAGCCATGATCATTTTGAATGGCGGTGCAGGCTCGAAGGGCCGAATGGCCTACTCCTGCACCTAATTTCTATGTTTCTATGTTTGATGCCACTTTGTTAATCTGGGAGAAACCAATGCCTATGGTTTACTTAATCCTGTCAATTAATTTGCAGGATTTTACAGGATAGCAGTCAGTTTATGTTTATTGTAGTCATGTGTTGGACAAAGTCAGCATGGATTTATGAATTGGACAAAGTCAGCATGGATTTATGAAAGGTAAATCATGTCTGACGAATCTTATAGAATTTTTCGAGGATGTAACTAATAGAGTAGATAAGGGAGAACCAGTGGATGTGGTGTATCTGGACTTCCAGAAGGCTTTCGACAAGGTCCCACATAAGAGATTAGTATACAAACTTAAAGCACACGGTATTGGGGGTTCAGTATTGATGTGGATAGAGAACTGGTTGGCAGACAGGAAGCAAAGAGTAGGAGTGAACGGGTCCTTTTCACAATGGCAGGCAGTGACTAGTGGGGTACCGCAAGGCTCAGTTCTGGGACCCCAGCTATTTACGATATCTATTAATGATTTGGACGAGGGAATTGAATGCAACATCTCCAAGTTTGCGGATGACACAAAGCTGGGGGGCAGTGATGAGGATGCTAGGAGGCTGCAAGGTGACTTGGATAGGCTGGGTGAGTGGGCAAATGCATGGCAGATGCAGTATAATGTGGATAAATGTGAGGTTATCCACTTTGGTGGCAAAAACAGGAAAGTAGATTATTAACTGAATGGTGGCCAATTAGGAAAGGGGGAGATGCAACGAGACCCGGGTGTCATGGTACACCAGTCATTAAAAGCAGGCAGTGAAGAAGGCGAATGGTATGTTAGCATTCATAGCAAAAAGATTCGAGTATAGGAGCAGGGAGGTTCTACTGCAGTTGTACAGGGTCTTGGTGAGACCACACCTGGAGTATTGCGAAGGTCTCCTAATCTGAGGAAAGACATTCTTGCCATAGAGGGAGTACAGAGAAGGTTCACCAGACTGATTCCTGTGATGTCAGGAGTTTCATATGAAGAAAGACTGGATAGACTCAGTTTGTACTCGCTAGAATTTAGAAGATTGAGGGGGGATCTTATAGAAACTCACAAAATTCTTAAGGGGTTGAGCAGGCTAGATGCAGGAAGATTGTTCCCGATGTTGGGGAAGTCCAGAACAAGGGATCATAGTTTAAGGATAAGGGGGAAATCTTTTAGGACCGAGATGAGGAAAACTTTTTTCACACAGAGAGTGGTGAATCTGTGGAATTCTCTGCCGCAGAAGGTCATGGAGGCCAGTTCATTGGCTATATTTAAGAGAGAGTTAGATGTGGCCCTTGTGGCTATGGAGAGAAGGCAGGTACAGGATACTGAGTTGGATGATCAGCCATGATCATATTGAATGGCGGTGCAGGCTCGAAGGGCTGCATGGCCTACTCCTGCACCTATTTTCTATGTTTCTATGTACATTAATTGGATTCTGTAAATTGTCCCTGGCGTGATGGATGGAATTGGTACGATATATTGCTGGTCGGTGTGGACTTGGTGGGCGGAAGGGCCTGTTTCCATATGTATTTTTACATAGATATCTTAATTTCATTGAACCGTATATGATTGAATATGTGGCATTATTTTCGTCTTGTTTCTATATTCAAATGTTACGGTTGTAACGGTCTGAAGAAGGGTTTCGGCCCGAAACGTTGCCATAGATGCTGCCGCACCCGCTGAGTTTCTCCAGCAATTTTATCTACCTTCAATTCTCCAACTTCTGCAGTTCCTTCTTGAACAAGGTTGATTGATTTATTTGTGCAGAACAGTGATGGAAGTCTGACTTTTGCTTTGTTTCTCTGTGTTTTTCTCTATATATATGCAAGACAGCATGAATATAATCTGATTTCCATACATTAATATAGTCATTATTGTGCTGCACCTGTTGATCTGTGCCTGGCCTACATTGTGGAATGTAATTAGGTATTACATTTAGCCTAACCTTAAACATACCTAATCCAATTTAAAGCATAAATGTTGCATTCAAGTGTAAGTTAAAAGACTCGCTACTGTACGCACCAGATTGCACAATTTCAAGCTGAAAAATGCAAAATCTCCCTACTGTGGGAGGGGGGGGGGGGGGGGGGGTACACCCCCCCCATCCCACAACCTGCTCCCCCCCCCCCCCCCCTCGGTCGCTACGCTCCCTCGCAATTTCTCATTCTTTCATGTGTTACTCAATAAAGACCGTTGAACCAGATCTGGGAGAATGTGTGATTTACTCGAAAGGTGCCTACTTACTTTTGCCAGTTTCTGCCTGTTATTGCCTGGATAGGGCTGTATGTGCTGCTGAAAGTTGTCCTGTGAGTTACTCACTGTGTCTGGGGTTGAGACAGTCGGGACCCTCTGCTGCTGTCACCCTGGGGCTGGGACCCCTGGCCTGTGTGGACCCTGTAGGGGCTGAGACCCCCGGCCTGTGTGGGCCCTGTAGGGGCTGAGACCCCCGGCCTGTGTGCACCCTGTAGGGGCTGAGACCCCCGGCCTGTGTGGGCCCTGTAGGGGCTGGGACCCCCGGCCGGCCTGTGTGGTCACTGTAGGGGCTGGGACCCCCGGCCTGTGTGCACCCTGTAGGGGCTGAGACCCCCGGCCTGTGTGCACCCTGTAGGGGCTGGGACCCCCGGCTGTGTGGGCCCTGTAGGGGCTGGGACCCCCGGCCTGTGTGGGCCCTGTAGGGGCTGGGACCCCCGGCCTGTGTGGGCCCTGTAGGGGCTGGGACCCCCGGCCTGTGTGGACCCTGTAGGGGCTGGGACCCCCGGCCTGTGTGGGCCTGTAGGGGCTGGGACCCCCGGCCTGTGTGGACCCTGTAGGGGCTGGGACCCCCGGCCTGTGTGGACCCTGTAGGGGCTGGGACCCCCGGCCTGTGTGGGCCCTGTAGGGGCTGGGACCCCCGGCCTGTGTGGGCCCTGTAGGGGCTGGGACCCCCGGCCTGTGTGGGCCCTGTAGGGGCTGGGACCCCCGGCCTGTGTGGGCCCTGTAGGGGCTGGGACCCCCGGCCCGGCCTGTGTGGACCCTGTAGGACGGGATGAGCAATAATCTTTTGGGATAAGGTTGCTTGTGGCAAAGATACTAGAGATCCTCTATAATCTTTGATCTTTGGCTTGTGGCAGGCAGCAAAGATCCTATAGCGGAGCAAGATAGCTTACTCCTGCAAAATGCAATGGGCTGACGTGTCGTACGCTACGGAGGGGATCCTGGGCATTTTTGCACGCCCATTTTAGTAATCGGAACCTACCCGACTCGAGCCGACACGCAGAGTAATAAATGTTGCGGGGGAACAGTTGCTGTGTGTGATATAGGGTTAGATTCATAATTCTGTCAGTTCATACTTCTGTTAATTCTTGTCAAGAAGAAAATTTGACTCAGGTAATTTTCTTTTTTAATGTTTTTTACATAATTTCTTTTTAAATGGCTCACAAGCAGTGTTTGAGTTGATTTTATAGTAACCGGAACCTACCCGACCCGACCTGACTCGCAGGGTAATTAATATTGCGGGGGAACAGTTTTTGTGCGTGATATAGGGTTAGATTCATAATTCTGTTAGTTCATACTTCTGTTAATTCTTGTCAAATAATAAAATGTTTATAAACACACATACATTAATGTGATATAAACGTATATAATCATATAACACACACAATTATATTTCTTCTGATATTTATATCCAATGATGAACTTTATTTCAGACTAGACAAGGGACATTAAATAAGAAACATTGTAAACCTCCCCGCAATCTCACACACACACTAGGCCCTACCCCACCTCTCAACTCTCTCCTCCCCGGCACTCCCTCGCCCCCCCCCCCCCCCCCCCCACACACTACAATGTCAACCCCCCCCCCCCCCATGTCCCTCTCCCCGCTGACCCGGGCCGCGCACCCCCCTGACCCCGCCAAGGCCTCAGGCCTCCCCGCTGACCCGGGCCGCACACTCCCTCTCCCCGGGCCGCACACCCCTTCTCCCCGGGCGGCACACTCCCTCTCCCCGGGCGGCACACACCCTCTCCCCTCTCCCCGCTGCCCCAGGCCGCACACCCCTTCTCCCCGGGCCGCACACCCCTTCTCCCCTCTCCCCTCTCCCCTCTCCCTTCTCCCCTCTCCCCGGGCCTCACACTCCCTCTCCCCGCCCAAGTCAGAGACCAAAGCGAAGATACGGGAGCGGATGCGGAAACAAAAGATCCGATCTTTGGCCGGAAGCAAGATGGCGGAGGCTGGTTGGTAAAATGGGCCCCATAATCAAAGATCCTATCAAAGATCCTAGAGGAGCTCCTCTATAATCTTTGGTGTCGACCACTGCAGCGTCAAACAGGTCTCTGTTGTCTTCAGCACATCATCTTAGGGCGTAGCTAGCACAGCTCGTTGATGAAGTAGAACCAAATAGGTGCACAACCATCCTGTACTCCGCCAGACCTCTGTTAATGTCTCCCTCTGACCACCATAGAAACCGCAACATGTCAGCACCTTCTGGTGGGGCTTTTACCTGGTGGAACATAGCTTCCACGACAGCCATAACAGCCACAGGTTCTTGGCGGAATCTTGTGATGACTCCAATCAGGGTGCTGGTGAGGTCTGGTCCCTGAAGAAGTTCTCCATTCAGCGTGGCTCCCTTATAAGAAGCGCCACGACCAAATACCACGCGGATCTTGTGTTTTTTCGGATGGTACACTCCGTGATGGGGAATATACCAAACCTTACCATCAT
The DNA here is from genome assembly GCA_036785375.1 of Leucoraja ocellata. Classification (NCBI taxonomy): domain Eukaryota; kingdom Metazoa; phylum Chordata; class Chondrichthyes; order Rajiformes; family Rajidae; genus Leucoraja; species Leucoraja ocellata. The sequence continues at coordinate 41,115 of JAWMAR010003789.1, forward strand.
TGCGGCTGAGGTCTGCATCAGGAACCCTCATTGCATAGCCCTTGTCAATCGTGTCGGTCATGAAGGTGATGTAATCTTCATGGAATGAATGATTCTTTAGGTGCGTCCTTTTCAGGTTCAGGGCACGCTGCTCTGCTATAACCCGGTTGTTGGGCATTCAACGTTCTTTGTTCTTCAGTGGTAAACCAATACTGTAATATCCCTCTACCAGCCTGGTGGACTGTGACACACTGTCCTTTAACTGAAGGTCTTCTCTTGACATCTCCAGCTGTTCTTCTTGGCCACCTTCAGGAAAGTCATATTTAAACTGTTGTTTCCATAGTTCGTCCAGTTTGGCCACAGATTTTCTATTTGATATGGCATTTGCCACACTACCTCTTGTAACTTCGCAGTTGCCCTCCCTTAGGGGTCCGTTCACTGTCCATCCAAGGATTGTCCTTACAGCGTAAGTCCCATCATTTACACTCCTGATGACCTCGTCTGGTTCTATTGCTTTAGGCACATTTGTCCCAATCAGCAGACCTATTTCCGCATTGATATGAGGGATTTGCACTCGCTCTAGATGAGGCCACTTGTCCATGTCCTTTTGTAGTGGGATGTTACTTTTATTAGCTGGGATAGTCTTTTGTGAAAACATTTCTTGCAGCTCTATAAAGTTGCAGCCCTCTAGACAGCTCACTTCTAGGCCTGTTACAACATGGCTGCAAACAGTCTTTTGTTTTCCCATGGTTGTGAGAAGAATGTTAATTTTCTTTCCTCGCAGATTGAGCTCGTCCATAAGCTCATCAGTGCAAAAAGTGGCGGCGCTGCCTGGATCCAAGAAGGCATATGATGTAACCACTTTGTTGCCCTTTTTTAGCCTCCACTTGGACTGGAACGATGGCTAAGATACTGTCTGGATCACGGGCCCCAGTACCGGAGCAGACTTTGTTACCCTTGTTCACAAAACCACTGATAACAGATTACTTCTCCCCATCCTCTGATGATTCTTCCTTATGTGTAGCCTTATCCTTGCTCTTCGTGTGCAACACAGTGGGATGTGTAAGTGAACACACTTCACAGTTTAGCTTCTCTTGACAAAACTTGCTCATATGCCCCTGTTTCATGCAACTGAAGCATAGTCCTTTTCCACGGAGAAAGTCTAGTTTCTCTTTGTGAAGAGATTTTCTAATTTTCTTACATTGTTCCATGCTGTGTTCACCCTGACAGAAGAGACAGGGCTTGGTGAAAACACTGGCAGAGCCGCTAGCAGCCTTCTTGTTTGGCCTAATCTCTACGCTTACACCAGCTTGATTGTTCACTGGTGTAACATTGGTGGTGAAGATTGTCTTAACACTATTCCTTTCTGACACAGGGCTTACTGGATACGTGGCTTGACCCTTGCTGTTGTCCTTTATATCTCCAAACAAAGGATATAGTGCCACCTCAGCCTGTGTGTTAATAAACTTAACTAGGTCTTTGAACTTTGGTCTTTGTGCTTTGTTCTCCTGAATATCAAAGGCTATGCTTCTCCACCTCTCCTTCAACTTATATGGACATTTGTTGATGATAGCTCACATGTTGACAACATTATCTAACTCCTGCATATACTACATATCTGTCATTGCATTGCAGCAGCCGGTGAGGAAGAGGCCGAGTGTATTGAGAGCTTCACCATCTTCTGCCTTGATTGTAGACCAGTTTAAAGCCTTATTTATGTAGGCCATGGAAATCTTATATTCATTTCCAAAATGGCCCTTTAAGAGTTTCTTTGCCTCCTTGTGACCCTGTTCTAAATCCATATGTAGACAACTCCGTATTAAGTCCCTTGGCTGGCCGCTGGTATATTGTTCCATGAAGTAGTCGATCTTTGCTGCTCACTGTTTTACTCTCCACACCGTTCAAATGCCCTTACAAAGAGGCTGTATTCCAATGGATCCCCTTTGAAGATGGGAATGTTTTGTGGTGGTAGAGAAGAAAGACTTATTTGCCTTACCAGGATCTGTAATATCATTTTGACATTGCATCAAAGTGAACAAAGCCTCTGGCAAAACAGGATTCCCTACAACAGGTGTAGCTGAGTAATTTGGCTGAGCAGTGTCGTTGGAGAGTGGCAAAGGATTATGTTCAGTACTTGTGTTGTCCTGAATCTCAGTATCCACATTTTGGATTGCCACTCCAAGATTGTTTGTTTCATTTCTCACAGCTGTATGATTCTCATGTGACTCAGTGTGTTCATCATCATTTTGTGAAGCATTTGATCCTTCAAACATCTGTAAAACCTTGAGCTTAGCATCTGCAGCAGCTAAAGCTGTCCGAATATCAAGCTCTTCCCTTTCTGCTTTAAGCTTAGCTTCTTGTTCCTCCAATGTCTGTCGTTGTTTCACTGCTGCTGCCCGTGCCAATAGAGCAGCCTTTTCCAACTCCGCTTTCAAGCGTGCACTGGAAGCAGAGGATGCTGAAGAGGTTGAAGAAAAACTTGCCTCAGATCTTTTAGACTTCCTAGATGCTGCCCCTGATATGCTGTCTGAAGGAAAGACATTCTCGCTAACTTTCTTTGCTTCCTCCATACGGCTTTGGACATTTATTATCCAAGTGTTAACTTCTTCGATGAAATCTCTAAATGAATTTGCCTTTGGTTTAAACCAATGCTGCTGATCATTGTTCATGTCCTCTTCAGACACAATCTGCTGATATAGCCATTTAACAGAGAGATTCAGCTCACAAAACTCTCCAAAGAGGTGATTAAACTCCACAGTCAACTTGGTCTTAACCATCTCCAAATTGCCATCATCAAATGCCGTATCTCATTCTTTTTCATAGTAATTTGGCCCAACTTAGCTTTCCTTGAACCGATTTTCCTTTGTAGTTTGTCTTCCATAGCTGCAGCTGTAGGTTTCACTTGCCGTTTTTCCAATGTAGCAGAATCTTCATCGACCTTCATGATTAAAGATGAGGCTTTTCCCTTAGTTAGCCGCTGTTAGCTACACAGCAAAACACCACCGTGTCTCTTATAGTAGTCACATAAAGGAAAACAGACAGCTGTTAGTGAACTCACTTTTCTACAAATCCTTTCCTTATGTTCCAAATCCAGGGGCTCCAAAGTACCTTTCCAATCCAAAGGTGTAGACCACAAGGAGCTGGTTTTCTTACTAATGTTACGGCAGAATGTACTAGCTGATAGTCACGGCCTACGCGAGTCGTACCAATGTCCCATAAATTCCAGTTATCCACTCGACTCCGTGTTTAAGTTAAACAAACACTGATTTATTTTGTAAGATGTCCAAAACTTACATGCACGGCCAGGAATGTTTAATCACAGTAAAACACAGTCCGACACGGTACGACACGGTAAGAAAATCGTTTGACTCCACTGGTTATTTTGTGTGTTTCTGACTCTGTCTCTGAGGCAGCATTTTGTTTCTTCAGCACTAAAGCATTAAAGCCAGGTGAGCAGCCCCTCTACAGGACATACTATATATTTATCAAACGTGATAAACCTGATAAACCAGTCTGTTCTAGACACAACATGAAACAAACACAGTAATTAAACATTATCTCACTATGCTTATTCTACGTGTTAGAATAAAAGGAATTACAATATAATTCTTGCCCCTTACACCTACGCTGCACACCCTCAATAGCAAGAATGTACTTCCACCAATTAGGGGCCAAAACTGCACACACCACTCCAGGTGTGGTCTCACTAGGGCCCTGTACAACTGCAGAAGGACCTCTTTGCTCCTATACTCAAACTGGTCGGAGAACTGGGAAGGGTGGGGAATGGAGGGAGAGGAAAAGCATGGGCTACCAACAGGAAGCGGAACTGTAACCTAATTTACAACAAAAACAAATCAGGGCTGATTGAATTTGAACAATAAACATTCATTTTGTAACGGGCCTCTTTAATTAAAAAAAGGTAATTTGTATTTGAGAGATAGCGCTTATTTCACTCACCATAAGAGACGGCACTCACATCATGTAGCTCAACCCAGACTGCAATATGACCTAGTAATACAGTGATGCATCGTGGAAACAGGCCCTCCGGCCCAACTTCCCCACACCAGCCATCATGTCCCATGCTTTGCTAGTCCCACCTGCCTGCGTAGGGCCCATATCCCTCCAAACCTGAACTATCCATTTACCTGTCTAACTGTGTCTTAAATGTTGTGGTAGTCCCAGCCTCAACCACACCCTCTAGCAGTTTGTTCCATAAACCCTCCACCCTCTGTGTGAAAAAGTTACCCCTCAGATTTCTATTAATTCTTTTCCCATTCACATTAAACCTATGTCCTCTGGTCCTTGATTCCCCTACTCTGGGCAAGACACTCTGTGCATCTACCCAATCTATTCCACTCATGATTCTGTACACCTCTATAAGATCTCCCCTCATCCTGCTGCTCCCCAAGGAAGAGAAGTCCAGCCTTCTCAACATCTCCCGATATCTCACACCCTCTAGTCCCAGCAACATCTTCGTAAATCTTCAGGAAGATGTGGCCCAAAGTCAAGTAGATAGGTTCAAAATCTAAATAAACTCTTCATCAGGACAGAATTAAAACATAGTTGGAGTTCAGAAAGGAACTCAGAGAGTAAAGATTTAATAGGAACCTAAGGGGCAACCTTTTCTTAGAAAGGATGGTGGGTCAACGGAACAATAGACAATAGACAATAGGTGCAGGAGTAGGCCATTCGGCCCTTCGTGCCAGCACCGCCATTCAATGTGATCATAGCTAATCATCCACAATCAGTACCTCCTTCCTGCCTTCTCCCCATATCCCCTGACTCCGCTATCTTTGAGCCCTATCTAACTCTCTCGTGAAAGTATCCAGAGAACCGGCCTCCACCGCCGTCTGAGGCAGAGAATTCCACCGACCCATAACTCTCTGTGAGAAAAAATGTTTCCTCATCTCCGTTCTAAACGGCTTAACCATTAATCTTCAACTGTGGCCCCTGGTTTTGGACTCCCAGGAACATGTTTCCTGCCTCTAGCGTGTCCGAACCCTTAATAATCTTATATGTTTCCATAAGAACTCCTCTCATTCTTCTAAACTCCAGAGTATACAAGCCCAGCCAGGATCAGAGAGTATGAATGGGTTACGTTTCGGGTCGAGATCCCCCATTCCTTCTCTCCAGAGATGCTGCCTGGCCCGGTGTGTTACTCCAGCATTTTGTGTCTATCTTCGGTTTAAACCAGCATCTGCAGTTCCTTCTTATACCGCGATCATCTATACACTAGTTCTACCCTGAGTGTATTATATATACTCTGTATAATACACTCATATTGCCATATCTGAGTTACTGTGTGGAGATATGGGGTAACACCTACAAAACCAACCTACAGCCGTTATGCACATTACAAAAAAGAGCACTACAAAAAGAATGATCAATAACGTTGGATATCTTGAACATACCAATTTATTATTCTTAAAGTCACATACACTGAAGTTCACTGATCTGGTTAAATTTAAGAATGCGCAAATCATGTACAAAGCAAGAAATAATTTACTTCCAAGAAATATACAAAACCTGTTTATGGAAAGACAGGGTGGGTATAATTTGAGAGGGGAACATAATTTAAAAAAACTCAACGTCAGAACACCTCTTAAAAGTATGTGCATAGCAATCTCTGGGGTGAATTTGTGGAATGCTCTGGAACAGGAGATACAACTTAGCATAAACATCATTCAGTTTAAAAGGATGTCCAAAAACACTTGTTTAAAAGGATATTGGGATGAGGATAGGTGATTGTGTGGGATGTTTGTTATACTGATTGTATTGGGAATTGTGATTGTAGGGAGATGGATTGTATATATGACTAAGATACTGTATAGTATATGAGGTTTTTCGTTTCATTTTTCTTTTTTTCTCTCTTTTTGTATGGATTTGATTAGTGTATATATGTAAATAATTTGGTGTACATATAGCTGCTGGTGTACATATAGCTGCTACATTTGTAAGATAATTATAAGCAGTTGAATAAGGGGTGGGAATTAGTAAGCTTTGGCTTCTTCCTGCTCCCTTTCCGACATACAATTTCATTTATTTATAGATATTGTTTATGACACTTTATAAATATTCTTGTTTTGTTTTTTTGTATGCTGTTTCACACTTGCTTTTGATTCTTTCTGTTCGAAATAAAGAATTAAATAAATAAATAAATAAATAGATAAATACCCTACACACGAGGGACATTATAGAGGGCAAATAACCTACAAACCTCTACGTCTTTAGAATGTAGGTGGAAACCGAAGCTCTAGCAGAAAACCCACGCGGCCACATTGAGAATGTATCAACTCCGTACAGACAGCAGCCGCAGTCAGCATCGCACCCGCCTGTCTGGCGCTATGAGGCGGGAATTCTACCGCTACGTCGCCGTGCCACCCAATTGGACGAGAACCTTTTTAGGAAGGAACTGCAGATGCTGGTTTAAACCGAAGTAAGACACAAAATGCTGGAGTAACTCAGAGGGACAGGCAGCATTTCTGGAGAGTGGGAATGGGTGACTTTTTGGGTCGAGGTCTCTGAAGAAGGGTCTCGACCAGAAACATCACCCATTCCCTCTCTCCGGAGATGCTGCCTGTCCCGCTGAGTTACTCCAGCATTGTGTGTCTACCTTTGGACTAGAACTTTGTTTTTCTTGATGCATTAGGGCCTCCGCCATTCCAACTGAGGCATGTGATGAAATTCCGTTCATTGTGGTGCTGGCTCCCATCACCAGAGTGATGTCGAGCTGTCTGAAGAATTGTGCAGTTTCACGGCGCAGGGTTGTCACCTGCTGCTGGAAACCGGCACCGTATTAATAACCTTATTAATTAATTATTAAAGGTAAACAAAAAAGCTGGAGAAACTCAGCGGGTGCAGCAGCATCTATGGAGTGATGGAAATAGGCAACGTTTCGGGCCGAAACCCTTCTTCAGACAGTTTCGGCCCGAAACGTTGCATATTTCCTTCACTCCATAAATGCTGCTGCACCCGCTGAGTTTCTGCAGCTTTTCTGTGTACCTTCGATTTTCCAGCATCTGCAGTTCCTTCTTAAACAATTAATTATTAAATATCCTTAATCTATTTAAGATGAATAGTTAATGGAACCCAGATCACTAGAGCGGGTAAACTGCTTCTGTAATTCCTTCATCTGTTTGAATTAATTCCTTATTAAGGATTTTTCCTCATTAAGGGATTAATTTAAATAGATGCGCATTACCGGTGTGATGGGTTTGGGTGTTGGGGCAGGACCAGTATTTATTACACACCCCTCATTGGCCTCTGAATGGTTTTCTCGGCCATGTCAAAGGACATTTGAACTTCAGTCATGTGGAACTGTATCTTAAACAACAATTTAGGAGTGTTATGGTCATCGATCCTCAAACTTGTGTTTAAAAAATAATTTGAGATGATTAACTGTATTTAGTGCAGTTTAGTTTAGAGATACAGCGCGGAAACAGGCCCTTCAGCCCACAGGGTCCGCGCCGACCAGCGATCCCCGCACACTAACACTATCTTACACACATTAGGGACAATTTACATTTATACCAAAGCCAAGTAACCCACAAACTTGCTCGTCTTTGGAGTGTGGCAGGAAACCGAAGAGCTGGGAGAAACTCCACGCGGTCACGGGGAGAACGGACAAACTCCGTACAGACAGCACCCGGCTCTCTAGCGCTATAAGCGCCGTAAGGCAGCAATTATACCGCTGTTCTTTTTAAAAGCTGCAACTACCATTATTTATTAACTATTAACAAATACATTTACATGATAGAAGGATTTAATTTCAATCATTCATTTAAGGTGCAGTGGAGACACTTGAATTTGCGTCTCTGGATGTGACTGTGGATTCCTCGTTCAGTAACGTAATCTCTGCCTCGCCACCGCACCTGATGTTGCCACAGATAGCCCCTGACCCGCTACGTTCGTCCAGCAGTTTGCATCTGCAGTCCCGTGTGTCTCAACTCGCAGCCGTCTCTCATTGAATACCAATTCTGCCACCGCCGCCCTAATTTCCCTGTTCCTTATCCTCTCACTCTGACCCTGCACCTACTCTCACATTCCCCCCTCCCCTCCTCGTCACCCGCACCTATTTCGGAGCACCCGGAATGTCGATGGTGATAGAGTAACTGGATGTGAAAGTGGATATGAAGTACTTGGCAACGATGCAGAGGAGGTTTACCAGAATTATGATTTCATTGAGAGAATGGAGAGGTCAGACCGACTATGGAAAGTTTTCTCCGGATCGCCGGAGGTTGAGGGGAGACTTGATGGAAGTCTATCGAATTATGAGAGGGGTGGGCAGGTTACACAATCAGAACCTTTTACCGAGAGGGAAATATTTAATAGTAGAGAGCACAGCTATAGGATGAGAGGGGCAAAGTTTAAAGGAGATGTGCGAGGCAGGTTTTCTACCCCAATGATGGTGAGTTTCTGGAACGTGTTGCCTGGGATGGTGGTGGAGGCTGATACGAGACAGGCGGTGAAGAGATGTTTGGACAGGCACGTGTATGCAGGTAATTGAAGGATATAGATTATGTTCAAGCCGGTAAGAGTTGGTCTTGGCATCAGATTCGGCACAGACACTGTGGGCCGAAGGGCTGCTCCTATGCGGACTGTTCTTTGTTCCATACGGATAGTGTCGTCGTATTGTGGATATTCCGGAATATAACCTGATACTCGAAGAAACCTCCACATCAGCGCTGTAGAATGTATCCTGACTGTTCGCATCATGTACGGCATTTCCAACGCACACGAGTTGCACTACCGCCTGCACTGCCATGGATGTGTTTATTTTTAATTGTGTTTTGCATTAATGCTTTGTCTTTGGAGCAGTTTTAAATTTTATTTTTACTAACTTGCAGAATGTATGTGTAATGTGGTTGTAATTTGCGATTAATTAATATTTTGTGTAGCACTGAGTATTTGTGTGTGTGATGCAGCTGAAACGGTGATGAGTTCTTCATCGCAGCTGTTCATCGCAGTACTTGTACAGATGACAATAAATCCGACTCGACTTTACTCTAAGTTATATTTAATCATCGTTTTACAAACCAGTTAGTATCTTTTTAGACCATGTCCTTTTCTATCCTGCTCTAAACTGTCCCATAACATTCCCTGCGTTTACATTTATATACCGGTCTGTTTAACATCTCACTAACCCTCCATGGGTATTTGAGGCCGGGTCACGTTCACCCTGAAAACCAAATATAGCAAGTTCCGCTATAGGATCTTTGCTGAAAACCTACAGCCAATGTTCTGGAGATGGCAGCGTGTGCAGTGGACATGCGCAGGTTCAGCAGCTCCTCGAAACTGAAAGCGTTTTGAACCGCAAGGTATTGGGAGTTAAAATGGCTTCGAAACGCCAGGTCGAGAGTTGGACGGAGGAGACACTTTGTCCCATCTGCCTGGATTTCTTCACCGACCCGGTGTCACTGGAGTGTGAGCACAACTTCTGCCGCTCCTGTATCACACAGAGTTGGGACAGGGAGGAGAGAAACTTCTGCCCGGAATGTAGAGAGCAGTTTACAGACCGCACCCTCAAAGTTAATCGGGCCTTGGCGAGACTGTCTGAGAAAGCTCGAACACTGAGCCTGAATACGGAAGAGAAGGAAAGTAAACATCTCTGCGAGGAACATCAGGATGAACTGAAGCTGTTTTGTGAAACGGACAAGAAACTGATCTGCCTGGTTTGTCGAGATGCGCGGGAACACAAGTCTCACAGCTTCATACCGGTTAAAGAAGCTGTTGAAACCTACAAGGTAAAAGCAAACCGACTACGATCACTTGTTTGAATGTTTTGTTGGATGTTTATAGTCTAACCCCCTTTCTCTCTGATTCCCAGGATCAAGTTAAATCATCCATACAATCCCTGACAACCAATAAATCTGCCATCCAGGAAATGGAAGAGCAACAGAAGCAGAAGATTTCCCAAGTCCGGGTGAGACCTTGCTGTGTGGCATTTCTGATCGTGTTGTGTAGTTTTGTATTTTGGTTAATGCACTATAGCGTAGCGTGGCAGCAGTTAGTTGCGCTGTTTCGCTGCTCCGGTGAAATCGGTTCCACCCTGACTTCTGGTATTGTCGATGTGACGCTTCCATGTCCCCTCCCTGCCGCTCTCTAGCCGTCCCCTAGTACAACACCCCCCCCCCCCCCCCCCCGCCCAACTCCATTGGTATAACTCTCCCCTTAACCACCCAACCCCCCCACCCCCCCCCCCCCCCCCACACACGCACACACACTCCCTCCCCTGGTACAACTCTCCGCAACTGCCCCCCCCCCCCACTCCTTCCCCTGGAACAACTCTCCCCTACCCCACCCCCTCCCCTGGTACAACTCTGTCCACTACTCTCCACCAAACCTTTCACCTCCGCCCAACCTCTCCTCTGGAACAAGTCTGTCCTCCCACCACCTCCACCAGCCCCCTCCCCAGGCACAACCCTGCTCTCCCTCTCTCACACAACTCTGCCCACCCCCCCCCCCCCCATGCTTCATGCAGTATAATTTAAGGGTAAACAAGCAAAGAAATTGTGTAATTTCAAGGTATAATTATCAAAAATTATCTGCATGGGGGGAGGGGAGGCGCTGCCTTGTTTTACCGCCACCAGGAGCGCTGTCCCCTGGACCCCCATCTCGCCTCTTTTTTCAGTTTCTTCCTGTCTCATGCCTAATCACAGGATATGGGGAGAAAGCAGGAACGGGATACTGATTCTGGATGATCAGTCATTATCATATTGAATGGCGGTGCTGGCTCGAAGGGCTGAATGGCCAACTCCTGCACCTATTGTCTATGTTTCTATGTTCTCCCCGTGACCAGGGCGGTTTCCGCCCACATCTCCCAGACATGTTGGTTTAATTGGTTGCTGTAATGAAGCTGCTGAAGGCGGGTGATCTGTGAGTCGGTGCGAGTTAATGTGGACGTGAGGGCCATTGTGTTTCAGGGAAATGCGAGGAAATGAGATTAATGGGATTATTCTAAGGAACAGCATAGATATCAACGTGCCAAATGATCACCTTCTACTTAACAACCAAATAGAATACAGAAATATATTCGATCAATCTTCACCTTTCATTTGACAGGAGCAGTCACAAAGCCTCAAGTCTCACGTCACATCTCAGTTTGTTGAACTGCACCAGATTCTCGTGGAGAAAGAGCAGCGCATTCTCGGGGAGATCAAGGAGGATGAGGAGAAGATTCTAAGTCAAATGGAGAAAAATCTTCAAGATATTCAAGAGAATTTAAACTCTATTGAGGAGGAACTCTCAAAGTTGCAGGGGCGAATGGAACAAACAGACATCGTGTTATTTCTGAAGGTCAGGGGTTATGTTTCAATTTTGTTCAATGAAACTGCTGTCACAACTTTGGCAATCTAGAGGTTGTAGACAAGGATGCCCGTTATCTCCATTACTATTTGCACTTGCAATTGAGCCACTTGCAGAAAGAATTAGGGGGCATCCGGAAATATATGGGTATAACACTAAAGACACAGTGAATAAAATTTCTCTATACGCAGATGACGTATTAATTTACATCACAAAACCAGAAATTAGTATCCCAAACCTATTAAAACTAATAAACCAATTTGGTGCACTTTCAGGATACAGAATAAATTGGAATAAAAGTGAAATTATGCCAATAAGGGAACATAACAAACAGATAATACAACAATTCCCATTTAAAGTAGTAAATGAAAAATTTAAATATCTAGGTATCTATGTAACTAAGATATATACATCATTATTTAAAGCAAATTTCCCCCCATTATTGAATAAATTACATAAGAATATCCAATACTGGAAAACATTACCTATTTCAATGGTTGGCAAAATTAATGCCATAAAAATGATTTTTTTACCGCAAATATTATACCTTTTTCAGACGATTCCGATATACCTGGCAAAAAACTTCTTTAAAAAATTGGACTCTATTGTTAATGATTTTATCTGGGATTATAAGAATCATAGGATAAGCAAAAGACACCTGTGTAAATCAAAAAATAATGGAGGCTTGGTTTTACCTAGCTTTTTGTTTTATTTCTGGGCAGTTAATATTAAAAATATGAACTTCTGGTTGGGAGAAATAGACCAGCAACCAGACTGGTTAAAAATGGAAAAGGAAGATTGTATGCCTTATGATATTGGTTCGATATTATTTGCTACGTCTAAATTAAACAAGAAAATTTACAGGGAAAACCCTATAATATTTAGTGCTATAAAAATTTGGAAACAATTAAAAAATACATTAAAATTAGATAACTTATCTCTTTTTCTTCCAATTGTGAATAATTCATTGTTTAAGCCTTCATGTTTAGACGGGGGTTTTACACAATGGAAGAATTATGGAATTAAAAATATGGGACACCTTTACAAGGACGGCTCTTTTTTGACATTTCAGGAGTTGCAACAGATTTATGGACTTCGAGGAAATGATTATTTCAGATATCTTCAACTTAGAGATTATGTTAAATCGAATTCTAAAAATTTTCGAAATAGAAACCCAGAGATTCTTGATGAATGTTGGAAAAAGCATCCTAATACAGAAAAATTAATATCTTATATATATAATATCTTATTAGACAGTGACATTCCTTTGACGGACTTACACAGACAAGCATGGGAAAAAGAATTAAATCAGGTAATAACGAAAGACACTTGGGAAGAAAGTTTACAACACATACATCAGTGTTCACTAAACGCAAGACACTCTCTAATACAATTTAAAGTAATACATAGGTTACATTACGCCAAAACAAAATTACATAAAATTTTTCAACATATCTCACCTATATGTGACAAATGTCAACATTTAGAAGCTACGTTATCGCACATGTTTACAAACTGTACAAAAATTAAAAATTTTTGGGTAAATATTTTTAGTATAATATCCAAAGTAACCAACACACAACTGGAACCAAACTCAAAATTAATAATACTCGGAATATTAGAATTAAATCAAACACTTAGAATAACACAAAGAAACTTTATCGATTACAGTTTAATAACAGGAAAAAAAGGCCCTACGGCCCCCACAATCAAAATGTGGATTATAGAAATGACGGAGACCTTAAACGTGGAAAGAATCAGATTTTCCCTGTTGGACAAACAGGAATTATTCGTTGGAACATGGTCTCCTTTTATTGATTACTTAAAGGGTCAGAATAGTTCAGCACAGGAACCTGACTAGCACCCGGACTAAAGATTGGATGAAATGCTATACTTCGAAATGTACGAACATATCTCGAATGATGTTTTTAAACTCTAACAAATTTTTCCATTCTCCTTCAATTACCTCTTTCACTCCTCTTCCTTTTTTTTTATTTTAGTTTTCTTTTTCCTTCTTCCCTCTATTTCATCTATCCCTTTAGCTCTATCTAGTTATAAAAAAAACGAAGAAAAATGCAAAAAGTATTGGAGACAATGTAATAATAACTGACAATATTATCAATTTAAAAATGTAAGACAGTAATGATGTAATAGATTATGTACCTATCTCCAATAATAAATTAAAAAAAAAACAAAAACAAAAAAAAAACAACTTTGGCAACGATATATTTGCGAAAATGCCACTTTTATCAATTCTTATATTTTTCCAACATACAAACACGCTCTGCTATCTCATAATTCATACTAGACGAATTAGACCATTAAGTCTACTCTGCCATTCAATCATGGCTAATCTTGCTCACATTTTCAACTCCATTCTCCTGCCTTCTCCCAGTGCCTGAGGGTCTGCATCCCAGGGTACCTAAGGAAGTTGCTCTAGAAATTGTGGGTGCGTTGGTGATAATTTTCCAATGTTCTATAGTTTCAGGATCAGTTGCTGTGGATAGGAGGGTAGCTCATGTTATCCCACTTTTTGAGAAAGGAGGGAGAGAGAAAACAGGGAATTATAGACCAGTTAGCCTGACATCAGTTGTGGGAAAGATGCTGGAGTCAATTATAAAAGATGAAATAGAGGCACATTTGGATAGCAGTAACAGGATCGGTCCGAGTCCGCACGGATTTACGAAGGGGAAATCATGCTTGACTAATCTTCTGGAAATGTAGTGTACCTGCACTTTCAGAAAGCCTTCAATGTCCCACATGGGAGATTAGTGGGCAAAATGAGAGCACATGATATTGGGTGTAGTTGTCAAATTCCACATGCTGATCACTGAATCTCTGACAGGATTTGCTCCAGGCCACTTTGCATTTTACATTTGTGTTTTGGTGTCTTCAGAACTGGTGATACATTCTCCATCCACACCCAATCTAATCCATCGTTAATCTTAAATTCCTCCAACCATTCATGATTAACAGTTTATTGTTGGTTAACATATGATAAGTGTTTTTCGACACTGGGCCTGTACTCGCTGGAGTTTAGAAAAATGAGCGGTGGCGTCATTGAAACTGACCAAAGAGTGAAAGGCTTGGATAGAGTGGATGTGGAGAGGATGTTTCCACTAGTGGGAGAGTCTAGAACTAGAGGTCATAGCCTCAGAATTAAAGGACATTTCTTTAGGAAGGAAATAAGGAGGAATTTTAGTCAGAGGATGGTGACTCTGGAATTCTTTGCGACAGATGGCTCAGGAGGTCAAGTCAGTGGATATTTTTAAGGCAGATATATATAGATTCTTGATTAGTACGGGTGTCAGAGGTTATGTGGAGAAGGCAGGAGAATGGGGTTAGGAGGGAGAGATAGGTCAGCCATGATGGAATAGTGGAGTCGTCGTGATGGGCTGAATGGTCTAATTCAGCTCCTATCATTTATGACCATATGACATTATTCAACAGAAAATTCACAACACGTCCTGACTTTCCTTTTTTCAAAATTTCAAAATAGACTTTAATCAGGTAATAAATGCATACAATACATGAACCGTGCAAAACAATTCATCCGACATTTTCAGAGGCTATACCAATTATTTAATACAGTCTACATACATTGCTTAAATCTCACTAATTTATCCCCCACCCTTGCCACTCATGTGGACCACTGGTGTGGGATCCCTTCCCTTATTTTGAGGGGCGTCTCAATTTCTGCTTTCTTTATTTCAGGAGGAAGCTGGTCGCAAGAGGAGGTAGGACATGCTCTTCAGTTAAACTCTGCACGGATCTGTAAAGTCACATAAACATGTCGAAGCGCAGGTTATAACCGGTTATTTAATATTTGCAGAATTAGTGATGATTCCCAGTCACTGAGAGATGGCGCCTTAATGGATGAAAGATTCCATCACCCCTTCTGGTTGAACGTAGTAATGAGAGATATCTTTGTTGCCAATCACCAAGGTAAAACAAATGGATTCCTCACTTCTTATGTGGGTGACATATTTAAGTTGTAAATAGATGCAAAGATTGGCCGTAATGATGAACTGAAGGGGAACTAAAGTTTTATACCAGCACCAATCTCACCTGTTGGGAAGCTTCACAGTCAAGTGGTCAGCTGGAGATGTTAGAACCCTGAACACATCCAACACAGGAGCACAATACAACCAAGACACAGACTGCTAGATGATAGAATGTATCTTTATCCCATCCACACCGCAGAAACACGCCATGATACGAGTTTGAATTCTACCAGGTAGCCAGCAAAGTAAACTTGACTAAATTAAATCGGAGGTATTTAATACTGGTAGGTATTAGATGACCAGGATTGTCATAAAACACACAGGATTCCATCAAAGAACGAAATATGTCACTGATCCTGCTTGTCCTGTCAGTGACGACTGATTTTAGTTAACTCAGGTCTGCCCCCTGCTGGAGTTACGAACTTCATTGTTATTAACTCTCCACCACATTGAAGCATTCTATGAATAAGACTAGCATAGGCCTCAGACAGGGATTTCTTCTCGGAGGAAAACACCCTGTTATTTGTCCAGTTAATTTAAAATAAATCTAGTTAAAATTATTCCCAAAAAGTTAATCTGCAAGTTAAATTGGTAGTAAAGAAAGCAAAGTCAAGAGGGCTTGTATACAAAAACAGGGATGTAATGCTGAGGATCTATCAGGAGCTGGTGAGTCGCATTTGGAATATTGTGAGCAATATTTGGCACCATATCTGAGGAAGGATGTGCTGGCTCTGGAGAAGGTCCAGAGGAGGTTTACAAGAATGATCCCAGGTATGAGTAGTTTAACCTATGATGAGCTTTTGTCGGCACTGGGCCTGGACTCGCTGGAGTTTAGAATAATGAGGGGGGACCTCATTGAAACGTACAGAATATTAAAAGGCTTGGATAGAGTGGATGTGGAGAGGATGTTTCCACTGGTGGGAGAGTCTAGGAATGGAGGTCATAGCCTCAGAATTAAAGGACCTTTAGGAAAGAGATGAGGAGAAAGTCCTTTAGTCAGACGGTGGTGAATCTGTGGAACTCTTTGCACAAAAACCGTGGAGCCCAAATCAATGGATATTTTTAAGGCAGAGATAGATTCTTGATTAGTACGGGTGTCAGCAGTTTTTAGGAGAAGGCAGGAGAATGGTTTTAGGAGGGAGAGATAGGTCAGCCATTATTGAATGGCGGAATAGACTCAATGGGCCGAATGGCCTAATTCTACTACTATCACTTGTGATATTATCACCTTGTAAGTATTGAAATGTGATATTAATGTGCTGACCAGGATTGTTATCAATATTAATGGGCGATCTTCAGAGAGGGAATCTGTCCCTGAACTCTGTCTGACTTGTCAGTGAGTGAAGTTTCTGGTGACTCAGGGTTGCCTCTTGTTGGAATCGCAAGTTTCACTGTTATTAACTGCCTATAATATTGAGGCATTTCTTGAATTAGATTCGTTAGGGAAACTAGCATTGACCTCAGTCTAGGCTTTTGTCTCGGTGGAAAACACCCAGGCATTTGTCCAGACAAAGATCATCTTACGCACACACACCTGAAATATTGAGATTTTGTGCCAAATTTCTCCCATGTAACGAAAGTCCACAACACAAGCAACATCCCGATGAATCTTTGTAGGAAGTGGAGGTGATGGTTTAAATCGAAGATAGACAGAAAATGCTGGAGTAACTCAGCGGACAGGCAGCATCTCTGGAGAGAAATAATGTGTGACGTTTCGGGTCGAGACCCTACTTCAGACTCAATGAATCAATGAATCAGAATCAGACCCGATGAATCTCCTCTGTTCCCTCTCCAGCACAAACACATCCTTCCTTGAGCATGTCGACCTGCAGACAATACACAAAGTGAGGCTGACCAGCCTTGATAGCCTTCCACGTGACCCAGAGCACCAACAATTTCCATGTCAGTACAAATGTTCTTCGCGTGGCGATGGCACAGAAGTGGTCATTACTATATATCATAACATCAACAATCCCAGGACAGATCCCTGCTGAAGACCACTGAGTACAGATAGCCACTAGCTCTCTCCTCTCTCTCTCCTCCTCTCCTCTCTCTCTCTCTCTCTCTCTCTCTCTCTTCTCGCTCTCTCTCCCCTCTCTCTCTCTCTCTCTCTCTCTCTCTCTCTCGCTCTCTCCTCTCTCTCTTCCCTCTCCCCTCTCTCTATCCCTCTCCCTCCTATCTCTCTATCTCCCCCCTTCCCCTCTCTCCCCTCTCTCTCTCTTTCTTCTCACTCTCTCTCCCTCTCCCCTCCCCTCCCTCACCTCCTCTTCTTTACCCCCTCTTTCCCCCTCTCTCTCTCCCTCTCTTTCCACCCTCTCCCACGCTCTCTCTCTCCCTTCCCCCCTCTCTCCCCCTCTTTCTCCCTCTCTCTCTCCTCCCCACCCCCCTCTCCCCTCTCCCTCTCTCCACCCCCTCTCTCCCTCTCTCCCCCTCTCCCTCTCTCCCTCTCTCTCTCTATCTCTCCACCCACCTCTCCCTCCAACCCCCTCTCCCAACCCCCTCCAACCCGTCTCCCCCTTCCCTCTCTCTCTCTCTCTCTTCTCTCTCTCTCTCTCTCTCTCTCTCCTCTCTCTCTCTCTCTCTCTCCCCTCCACCTCTCTCCTGCCCTTCTCTCTCTCCCCTCTTACCCTGCTCTTTCCCCATCTCTCTCTTCTCTCTCACTTTCCCTCTCTCCACTCCCCTCCCTCACCTCACCCTCTTTCCCCCTCTCACCCCTTTCCCTCACTCTCAAACCGCTCTCACTCCTCCCCCCCTCTCTCTCCACTCTTCCCCCTCTCTCTCTCCCATCCTATCTCCCCCTCTCTGCTCCTTCTCTCCTCCTACCTCTCTTCCCTCTCCCCTCTCTCCCTATCTCTCCCCCCTCTCACTCCTCTCTCCCCCTCTGTCCCACCACCATCCGCCCTCTCCCCCCCTCTTTCCTCTCTCCTCCCTCTTCCCCTCTCTCTCCCCCTCTCTCCCTCTCACTGCCTCCCTCTCCCCTCCCCCCCCTCATCCCCTCCTCTTTCCCCCCTCTTACGCACCTCACTCTTCTCTCCCTCTCTCTCTCCCCCTCTCTCTCTCAACCACCTCTCCCCCCTCTTCTCGCCCCTCTGCCCCCTCTTCTCCCCCTCTCCCTCTCTCACTCTCTCCACGCTCTCTCCTCCTCCCCCCCTCTCTCTCTCTCTTACCCTCTCTCTCTTACCCTCTCTCTCTTACCCTCTCTCTCTCTCTCACTCTCTCTCTCTCTCTCCCTCTCCCCTCCCCTCTCCCCTCTCCCCCTCTCTTAACACCTCTCTCACCCCCTCTCCTCCCTCCTCTCTCTCAACACCTCTCTCTCTCTCCTTTACCCCCTCTCCCACTCTTTCTCCACCCCTCTCTCCCACCCTCTCCTCCCACCTCTCCCCCCTCCTCTCACCCACCTCTCTTCCCCCCCTCTCTCTCTCTCTCTCTCTCTCTCCCCTCCCTCCACTTCTCTCTCCCCTTCTCTCTCGCCCCCCCTCTCTCTCTCTCTCTCTCTCTCTCTCTCTCTAACTCTCTCTCTCTCTCTCTCTCTCTCTCTCTCTCTCTAACTCTCTCTCTCTCTTTCTCTCTCTCTCTCCACCCTCTCTCTCCCCTCCCCCCTCTCTCTCCCCCTCTCTCTCACTCCCTCCCCCCCCTCTCTCTCCTCTCTCTCTCTCTCTCTTCACCCCTCTTTCTATCTCCCCCCCTCTCTCCCCTCGCTCTCTCTCTCCCTCTCTCTCTCTCTCTTTCCTTCTCTCTCTCTCCCTCTCTCTCTCTCTCTCTCTCTCTCTCCTCCACCCCCAGGACAATGTTCCAGTTGGCCGCCCGCCTGTGCCCGAGTCTCCCCCCGACCCCCGACGACTCTGATTCTCTGCTTCTCCCCCCAGTCTCCATCACCCTGGACGTGGAAACAGCGCACGCACTGCTCGAGGTGTCTGAGGATCGGAAGCGGGTGAAACGGACCGGGACCGGGAGGCGTCTCCCTGACACTGGGAAGAGGTTTACACACTGGCCTAGTGTGCTGGGATCGGAGGGATTCACATCGGGGAGACATTACTGGGAGGTGGAGGTGGCAGGCAGTCGGGGCTGGGGTCTGGGAGTCGCCGCAGAGTCTGTGGACAGGAAGGGAGGGGTCACACCGTCCCCGGAGACTGGAGTCTGGATCATCGGGCGGTTGGATGACGCGTTTAATGCACTCACCTCCCCTCAATCCCCTCTCCCCGCCCGTCCCATCCCCGGGAGGGTGGGAGTTTATCTCAGTTACGAGTCCGGGACAGTTTCATTTTATGACGCGGACACCAAGTCCCATCTCCACACCTTCACTGGGAATAAATTCACGGTGAAACTTTATCCTTTCTTCTGGACTGGGCATGAAGACCAGTGGCTGAGAATCTGCTCCGGTTCCGCTCCGGGTGTGTAAACGATTGGACCGACGTCAGGAGCGGGGCTCAGGGGCTGTGGGGCAGAAACCCGGTGGACAACAGGTCGGCGCTGAACGAACGGCTCCCATTTAATCCCAAATTCCACGTCGTGAAACAAACCCCAGTGAGTGAGCGCGGAAATAAACCAGGGGGATGTAAATGTGGAAGAGTGAAATAAACAGCAACTGAAATCAGAGCTGTCTGTCTGTCTGTCGATCCTGTTAATTTTAACGCGTTAACCGCGTCCGGCAACGGAACAGAAATGACTTTTGTGAAAATATAAAGATTGAAACAATCTCCCTTCCCGCGGGTTCAGCAGCTGCCGCGGGCAGCGGGTCCTGAGCTCCGGGCTCCCCCGGGGTCTAAAGTCCGTCAACTTAGTGTCTACATTATGTTTGAGGCTTTCCCACTTTCAACACCAGATACATTTTCCTTGGAACGGATGTTTCCGAGAATGGGTGCGTTAGAAATTCCAGATTCCAGGTGAAAACCCGCAGGATCAGGCTCCGCCTTCCTGTCTGTAGGATAAGTGGAGCATTGCTAATTCCACTCGCAGCCAGACCGCTCCATCGCCTCTCTCTCTCTCTCTCTCTCTCTCTCTCTATCTCGGCTACATCATGTCTGTGTCTGTGATGCTTCCTGCTCTCGTTCACCACTTTAATGTCTCATCTTCCTCACTGCAAGTTTCCAACCGGCTCCCAGTTTCACCACTTGAACTCCGACTCTTCCCTTCCTCCGCTTCTCTGAATCCATGTCAGGGAAAAGGCGAGTGTCCAGAGTCCATTCCCAGCCAGCGGACTCCACCGGCTGTGTTGACTGCGCTTCCTCCCAACCTGCTTCCCGTCAAATTCCCTTTCCATTCTCCTTGTGTGTCTGTGCCCGTTGTATCTTTCCTCAATGCCCACAGATATTGCGTGACCCATTCATTTGTTTTAAAGATACAGCGTGGAACCAGGCCCTTCGGCCCACCTAGTCCATGCCGAACAGCGATCATCCATACATAGACACAAGAAGCTGCAGTGACTCAGCGGGACAGCCAGCATCAGAGAAGGGTCTCGACCAGAAACGTCACCCATTCCTTCTCTCCAGACACAGCAGCCGCAGTCAGCATCGCACCCGCCTGTCTGGCGCTGTGAGGCGGGAACTCTACCGCTACTCCGTCGTGCCACCTAATTGGAATAGCACTTTTTTAGGAAGGAACTGCAGATGCTGTTTAAAACCGAAGTAAGACACAAAATGCTGGAGTAACTCAGAGGGACAGGCAGCAATTCTGGAGAGTGGGAATGGGTGACGTTTCGGGTCGAGGTCTCTGAAGAAGGGTCTCGACCAGATACATCATCCATTCCCTCCCTCCGGAGATGCTGCCTGTCCCGCTGAGTTACTCCAGCATTTTGTGTCGACCTTTGGACTAGAACATTGTTTTTCTTGACGCATTAGGGCCTCCGCCATTCCAACTGAGGCATGTGATGAAATTCCGTTCATTGTGGTGCTGGTTCCCATCACCAGAGTGATGTCGAGCTGTCTGAAGAATTGTGCAGTTTCACGGCGCAGGGTCGCCACCTGCTGCTGGAAGCAGGAGCTGCAGGAACGGTCGATGCATCAGCCGTGAACCCGCGGGGAAAGTAAACCTGGAGCAGAGAGAATGAACAGATTCCTGTGTTGGAGGCCGTCACCGACGTGGTGGGAGGAGCGGCGGTGACAGGAACGTAATCTGGGATGTCGAGGGAAAATAACCAGAATGTAGACAAGCTGCCTGGATGTCTGAAATGTTGCTCTCTTATTACTGTTAATTATTGAATAACTGCGTCAGTTAATAAAATCCTCGCCTCATTAATCATTACTTGTACCTGAAGTATTGTTGTGCTAATTGGAGTGGCGGTTCCAATGGCCAGAGGATGCCGAGCGCATTAAAGATGTGTGCAGTTTCGTGGCGCAGAGTCGCCACCTGCTGCTGGAAACCGGTACCGTTAATGTTAATAGTTAATGGGACCCAGATCACTGGAGCGGGTAAACTGCTTCTGTAATTCCTTAATCTGTTTAAATTAATTCCTTATTAAGGATTTTTCCTCATTAAAGGATTAATTTAGATAGACCCGCATTACCGGTGTGATGGGTTTGGGTGTCGGGGCAGGACCAGTATTTATTACGCACCCCTCATTGGCCTCTGAATGGTTTTCTCGGCCATTTCAAAGGACATTTGAATTTCAGCCATGTGGAACTCTATCATCCTCAAACAACAATTTAGGGGTGTTATGGTCATCGATTCTCAAATTAGTTTTTGAGATGAAGAGCTGTATTTAGTGCAGTTTAGTTTAGAGATACAGCGCGGAAACAGGCCCTTCAGCCCACCGGGTCCGCGCCGACCAGCGATCCCGCACACTAACACTATCTTACACACACTAGGGACAATTACATTTATACCAAAGCCAAATAACCCACAAACTTGCGCGTCTTTGGAGTGTGGCAGGAAACCGAAGATCTGGGAGAAACTCCACGCGGTCACGGGGTGAACGGACAAACTCCGTACAGACAGCACCCGGCTCTCTAGCGCTATAAGCGCCGTAAGGCAGCAATTATACCGCTGTTCTTTTAAAAGCTGCAACTACCACCATTTATTAACTATTAATAAAGACATTTGCATGATAGAAAGATTTAATTTCAATCATTCATTTAAGGTGCAGTGGAGACGGATTCCTCGTTCAGTAACGTAATCTCTGCCTCGCCACCGCACCTGA
Organism: Leucoraja ocellata; assembly: GCA_036785375.1. Lineage (NCBI taxonomy): Eukaryota > Metazoa > Chordata > Chondrichthyes > Rajiformes > Rajidae > Leucoraja > Leucoraja ocellata. The sequence goes on from JAWMAR010003789.1 coordinate 63,537, forward strand.
TGTTGCCACAGATAGCCCCTGACCCGTCCAGCAGTTTGCATCTGCAGTCCGTGTGTCTCAACTCGCAGCCGTCTCTCATTGAATACCAATTCTGCCCACCGCCGCCCTAATTTCCCTGTTCCTTATCCTCTCACTCTGACCCTGCACCTACTCTCACATTCCCCCCTCCCCTCCTCATCACCCGCACCTATTTCGGAGCACCCGGAATGTCGATGGTGATAGAGTCACTGGATGTGAAAGTGGATATGAAGTACTTGGCAACGATGTAGAGCAGGTTTACCAGAATTATGATTTCATTGAGAGAATGGAGAGGTCAGACCGACTATGGAAAGTTTTCTCCGGACCGCCGGAGGTTGAGGGGAGACTTGATGGAAGTCTATCGAATTATGAGAGGGGTGGGCAGGTTACACAATCAGAACCTTTTACCGAGAGGGAAATATTTAATAGTAGAGAACACAGCTATAGGATGAGAGGGGCAAAGTTTAAAGGAGATGTGCGAGGCAGGTTTTCTACCCCAATGATGGTGAGTTTCTGGAACGCGTTGCCAGGGATGGTGGTGGAGGCTGATACGAGACAGGTGAGACCTTGCTGTGTGGCATTTCTGATCGTGTTGTGTAGTTTTGTATTTTGGTTAATTCACGGCAGCGTAGCGTGGCAGCAGTACTCTCTGCGTGAAAACTGCCATGTTCTCACTGTGACCAGGATGGGCTCCGCCCTCATCCACATTACAAGTCCATTTAATTTGTGTCGGAAAGAAATGTAGATGCTGGTTTAAATGGAAGCTAGAACCAAAATGTTGGAGTAACTGAGTCTGAAGAATGGTCTCGACCCGAAACATCACCCAATACTTCTCCCCAGAGATGCTGCCTGTCCCGCTGAGTTACTCCAGCTTTTGTTGTCAATGTGGATTTAGTTATCTGCTGTAATTAACCTACTGAAGACGGGATCTGGGTACCGGTTGGGAGTTAATGTGAACGTGAGGACGAATATATTTCATGGAAAAGGATTCGGACAATATTCACCTTTCATTTGACAGGAGCAGTCACAAAGCCTCAAGTCTCACGTCACATCTCAGTTTGATGAACTGCACCAGATTCTCGTGAAGAAAGAGCAGCACATTCTCGGAGAGATCAGGGAGGATGAGGAGAAGATTCTAAGTCCAATGGAGAAAAACCTTCAAGACATTCAAGAGAATTTAAACTCTATTGAGGAGGAACTCTCAAAGCTGCAGGGGCGAATGGAACAGACATCGTGTTATTTCTGAAGGTCAGAGGTTATGTTTCAATCTCGTTCAATGAATCTGCAGTCACGACATTGGGAGCGATATATATTTGCGCAAATGCAACTTTTATTATCACCTGTATTTATCCAACGACCCCCTTACAATCACGCTCTGCTATCTCATGTTATAGTAGACGAATTAGACCATTCGGCCCATTAATTCTACTCCGCCATTCAATCACGGCTCATCTTTCTTTCCCTCAACTCCATTCTCCAGCCTTCTCACCATAACCCCTGACACCCGTATTAATGAAGAATATCATCTATCTCTTACCTAAAATGTCCGTTAACGGCTTTCGCAGCCTCCTATGGCATGGAATTCCACGAATTTACCATCCTTTGATATTAAATTCCTCCTCATCCCCTTCCTAAAGGTACACCCCTTTATTCCGAGGCTATGGCCTCTATTCCTAGACTCTTCCACAAGCACAGACATCCTCTCCACATCCACTCTATCCAGGCCTTTCATTATTTGTGTTTTGATGTCTGCAGAAATGGAGATACATTCTCCATCCATTCATAATTAACATCTTATTATTATTTGTTCTGGGGAAGTCCAGAACAAGGGGTCACAGTTTAAGGATAAGGGGAAACCTTTTAGGACCGAGATGAGAAAAACATTTTTCACACAGAGAGTGGTGAATCTCAGGAATTCTCTGCCACAGAAGGTAGTTGAGGCCAGTTCATTGGCTATATTTAAGAGGGAGTTCGATGTGGCCCTTGTGTCTAAAGGGATTAGGCGGTATGGAGAGAAGGCAGGTACAGGATACTGAGTTGGATGATCAGCCATGATCATATTGAATGGCGGTGCAGGCTCGAAGGGCCGAATGGCCTACTCCTGCACCTATTTTCTATGTTTCTATGTTAATATCCGCTATAGGATCTTTGGTTAACATATGATAAGTGTTTTCCGATACTGGGCCTGTACTTGCTGGGGACCTCATTGAAACTTACCCAATAGTGGATGTGGAGAGGATGATTCAACTTGTGGCAGACTCTAGGACGAGAGATCAGCCTCAGAATTAAAAGACGCTCCTTTAGGAAGGAGATGAAGAGGAATATTAGTCAGGAGGAGGTGAATCTGTGGAATTCTTTGCCACAGAAAAATGTGTAGGCCAATTTAGTGGATATATTTAAGCTGACATAGGTAGATTCTTAATGAGCAGGTGTCAGAGGTTATGGGGAGAAGGCAGGAGAATTGGGTTATGAGGGAGAGATAGATCAGCCATGATTGAATGGCGGAGTAGACTTGATGGGCCAACTGGTCTAATTCTGCTCCTATCACTTATGACATGACATTTTCAGCAGAAAATTCACAACAGGTCCAGACTTTCCTGCACATTGCTTCCTCTGAGTTACAGCATAATTTTCACAAACATTTATCATACCTTCTGCATTGGTCACATCGCTGTGATGTACAGTGCTTGTCAACAGTAGAGTCAGAAAATGGGAATTTACAACGATGTGAAATAACTTGGGTGAATTGCTGTTCCCTCAGTCAATTTCTGCTTTATTTATTTCAGGAGGAAGCTGGTTGCAAGAGCAGGTAGGACATGCTCTTCAGTTAAACTCTGCACGGATCTGTAAAGTCACATAAACATGTCGACGTGAGGGTTTAACCGGTTATTTAATATTTGCAGAATTAGTGATGAATCAGTGAAATTGTCACTGAGAGATGGTGCCTTACTGGATGGAAAATTCAATCACCTCTTCTGGTTGAACATAGTGATGAGAGAACCGTGTGTTGCAATTCACCAAGGTAAAACATATGGATTCCTCACTTCTTATGTGGGTGACATATTTAAGTTGTAAATAGATGCAAAGATTGACCTAATGATGAACTGAAGGGGAACTAAAGTTTTATACCAGCACCAATCTCACCTGTTGAGAAGCTTCACAGTCAAGTGGTCAGCTGGAGATGCCAGATCCATGAACACATCCAACACAGGGAGCACAATACAACCAAGACACAGACTGCTAGATGATAGAATGTATCTTAATCCCATCCACACCACAGAAACACGCCATGATACGAGTTTGAATTCTACCAGGTAGCCAGCAAAGTAAACTTGACTAAATTAAATCAGAGGTATTGAATACTGGTAGGTATTAGATGACCAGGATTGTCATAAAACACACAGGGTTCCATCAGAGAAGGAAACTGTGTCACTGATCCTGCTTGTCCTGTCAGTGACGACTGACTTTAGTTAACTCTGGTCTGCCCCCTGCTGGAGTTACGAACTTCATTGTTATTAACTCTCCACCACATTGAAGCATTCTATGAATAAGACTCGTCAAACACACTAGCATAGACCTTAGACAGGAATTTCTTCTGGGAGGAAAACACCATGTTATTTGTCCAGTTAATTTAAAATAAATCTAGTTAAAATTAGTCCCAAAAAGTTAATCTGCAAGTTAAATTGGTAGTAAAGAAAGCAAAGTCAAGACAGCTTGTATACAAAAACAGGGATGTAATGCTGAGGATCTATCAGGAGCTGGTGAGTCGCATTTGGAATATTGTGAGCAATATTTGGCACCATATCTGAGGAAGGATGTGCTGGCTCTGGAGAAGGTCCAGAGGAGGTTTACAAGAATGATCCCAGGTATGAGTAGTTTAACCTATGTTGAGCTTTTGTCGGCACTGGGCCTGGACTCACTGGAGTTTAGAATAATGAGGGGGGACCTCATTGAAACGTACAGAATATTAAAAGGCTTGGATAGAGTGGATGTGGAGAGGATGTTTCCACTGGTGGGAGAGTCTAGGAATGGAGGTCATAGCCTCAGAATTAAAGGACCTTTAGGAAAGAGATGAGGAGAAAGTCCTTTAGTCAGAGGGTGGTGAATCTGTGGAACTCTTTGCCACAAAAAACCTTGGAGCCCAAGTCATTGGATATTTTTAAGACAGAGATAGATTCTTGATTAGTACGGGTATCCGCAGTTTTGGGAGAAGGCAGGAGAATGGTTTTAGGAGGGAGAGATATGTCAGCCATTATTGAATGGCGGGATAGACTCGATGGGCCGAATGGCCTAATTCTACTACTATCACTTGTGATATTATCATCTTGTAAGTATTGAAATGTGGTATCAATGTGCTGACCAGGATTGTTATCAAAATTAATGGGCGATCTTCAGAGAGGGAAATCTGTCCCTGAACTCTGTCTGACGTCAGTGAGTGAAGTTTCTGGTGACTCAGGGTTGCCTCTTGTTGGAATCGCAAGGTTCACTGTTATTACCTGCCCATCATGTTGAGGCATTGCTTGAATTAAATTCGTCAGGGAAACTAGCATTGACCTCAGTCTAGGCTTATGTCTCGGTGGAAAACACCCAGTTATTTGTCCAGGCAAAGATCATCTTACGCACATACACCTGAAACATTGAGATTTTGTGCCAAATTTCTCCCATGTAACGAAAGTCCATCAACACAAGCAACATCCCGATGAATCTTTGTAGGAAGTGGGGATGCTGGTTTAAATCGAAGGTAGACACAAAATGCTGGAGTAACTCAGCGGGACAGGCAGCATCTCTGGAGAGAAGTAATAGTTGACGTTTCGGGTCGAGACCCTACTTCAGACTCAATGAATCAATGAATCAGAATCAGACCCGATGAATCTCCTCAGTTCCCAAACACATCCTTCCTTGAGCATGTCAACCTGCACACAATACACCAAGTGAGGCTGACCAGCCTTGATAGCCTTCCACGTGACCCAGAGCAACAACAATTTCCATGTCAGTACAAATGTACTTCGCATGCCGATGGCACAGAAAGTGGTGGTTAATATATATCATAACCACCAACAATCCCAGGACAGATCCCTGCTGAAGACCACTGTGTACAGATAGCCACTACCATTCCATATCTTTCATTCGCAAAACTATCCTGATGCCAATATCCTCTGCCTCTTTAAACCAAGTCAATCTTGGATCCAATGGTCCAGGTCATATCTGCTATCATATGCCTTCTCTTTCACCACTCGCCCCCATGAGGGAACATGTCCAATGCCCCACGAAAGCCCAGATTGGTTTAGCCTGAGTTGAGTGAATTCTCGTTTACACGTCCAGGATCATCTCCACCCATGAATATCCTCTCCTTCACCGAACAGCGAGATCTCACAAAACCCGGCCCAACCGCTCCAAATGCCCACC
>JAWMAR010003790.1:0-68956 GCA_036785375.1 Leucoraja ocellata
CAGAATCCTGCAGCAAGCAAATTCCCTCCAAACTCCAAAAAGCCTGCCCACCATTGACAAGGCATAATTCAGAACCATGATGGATTGCTCTCCACTTGCATAGACGAGTGGCATTTCAACAATAGATTCAGATTCAAACTTTATTGTCATTGTGCAGTGTACAGTACAGAGACAACGAAATGCAATTAGCATCTCCCTAGAAGAGCGACATAGAATACGAGCAATAAATAAATATATTTACGTGCATACAGACATAGTAGTGCAATAATTATTTTCCTGGCGGAAGGAGTGTCTGGGGGAAGGGGGGGGGGGGGGTTGTGATTGGCAATCACCGAGGTACAGTGTTGAGTAATGCAACTCAAGAACCATTAAAAAAAAACGTACATAGGAGCCCATTGATATGCACCCACTGCCATTCACCCCCTTCATAATTGACGTGCAGAAGCAAGATTCCTTAAGCACCACCTCCCAAACCCATGACCTCCACTAACTAGAAGGGTAACAAAAGTACGGGAAGTTGCTATGCAACAGCCCGATTTGGAAATATACCGTAGTTGATTCAAAATCCCGCAACTCTCTCCCCAACAGTATTGTGGGTACGCCCACTGCTAAAGAACCGCAGCGGTTCAGTGAAGCAACTAACAACCACCTTCAAAGTCAACTAAATGCTGGCTCAACCTGGAGGCCCACATCCCATGAATCAATTTAAAAAATGCTGACCTGAGTGTTGTCTACACGGAATTTGCACCGTCACAATGGCCACATGGGTTTCCTCATGATGCTCCCGTTTCCGCCCACAACCAAAAGACATGCAGGTTCATTGGCCACTATAAATTACCCCTATTGTACCCATAGTGGGGGGGGGGGGTGAAGACAGTTGACAAGAATGCGGAATTACTATAATGGGATTTATACATATATTAGAGCAAATGCGCTGGAGTAACTCAGTGGGACAGGCTGCATCGCTGGAGAGAAGGAACGGGTGATGTTTCAGGTCGTGACCCTACTTCAGCAAATATGTGGTCTGCACTCACCAAGTATATGGAGAGCTTTTCTGTGCTGTAACTCTCAAAGACTCCTTGTGCTCAATCCAGCCTGACTTTTGATGATGAAACATGTCTAGCCTTGATCGTGTTCCTCAAGTAGAACAAACTACTCACTGACTGCTTACCACATACAAATTAGATGTAACACAGCCCAGAGATTGCAACATATGCCACCGAGGTTGGGCTAGAGCACAGGGAAGTCCCATTAGAACACTACAGTAAAGGAACAGGCCCTTTGGCCAACAATGTCTGTGTCGAACATGATGCCAAGATAAACTACTCTCATGTGCCTGCACATGATCCATATCGCACCATTCCCTGCGCCTATCCAAAAGCCTCTTAAATGCCACGCCACTATCATCTATATCCACTGCCTCCCATGTCAGACCTTCACGCACTTTCCAGACACCCGGCACCCAATATGTTTAAAAAAAATCTTACCCACACATCTCCTTTAAGCTTTGCTGCTCTCATCTTATAACTATGCACTCTAATCTTGGATATTCCCACCCAGGGAAATAGGTCCTGACTGTCCATACCTCTCATAATTTGATATACTTCAAACAGGTCTCCCCTCAACCTCTGGCGTTCCAGAGAAAACAACCTCTCCTTGTAAACGCTAATACAGGCATAATTTTGCAACCATCTTCTGCAACCTCTCCAAAGCCCCCCATCCACATCCTTCCTGTATTGGGGCTACCAGAACTGCACGTAGAAAAGCTGCTCTATATCCTGCTATGTCCTTTTGACAGCCTTCCAGACAGTCCATAAACCCAGCAATCTGCAAACTGGTAATTGTAGTTGAGTTGGTTAACAAGTCATTTATATACGCAAACTACAGACGTTCCACACAAATCCCTCCCGAACACTGCTGGTCACAGACCTCCAGCTTGAATATCTTCCTTCTACTACAACCCTGTCTACTATGAATAAGGCAGTCCTGAATACATACGACAAAATCACCGTGAATCCCTTGCATCTTAATCTTTTCGTTCAGCCTACCATGGGGGATTTTTAAAAACCCTTACTAAAATCCATGTCGACAACATCGGCTGCCCTGAAGATAGAAGTAACTGAAGCTGGAGTAACTCATTGGGACAGGCAGCATGTTTGGATGGAAGGAATTGGTGAAGTTTCAGGTCGAGACCCTTCTTCAGACAGTTCCTCCCTACACACAACATCCGCTGCCCTCAACTCATCGATCACTGTCGACACCTCGTTACTTTCTCCCAACAGCAGTAGTGCAGCTAACTAATCTTGTGCTGCTGCTCCAAAGCAGCCATTTGAAATACAGAGTAGGATGTGTCAGCAAAAAGCACCTTGGTGACCCACATTGGAGAAGGAACTGGGAACAAAAACAGTAATAGCACTAAATAACAAAACGCAAAGGCAATTAAAAATAAAACAAACAGGCCATTGTACAAGGTTCACAATAAGCTGGGAACTGATTGACCAAACAAAGGAAAGACAGTACATCTTTACCTGAGCGTGCCATTCTCTCCCTTGTCAAGGCTGGTGAATCTGCTGTACAGGCGTGTAATCTGGCTGTGAGAGACTGACAAAGGAAAAATAGATGTTATCAAATTAAGTTTTAGGTTAAAATGTTAGCATGTTGGTGTTCAGCATCAGTGAAGGGCAATTTCCCTCTCCCATACATATAACACAAGCAGCCACACAGCATTCACAACCAGACCCACACCGTCCTCCCTGTCACTCTATTGTCCCCAAAAGCCCATCTCCACTGCCCCCTCCAGCTGCACCGACCCATATCTCCCTCCTCTGTTCTCTCACTAAATCCTCCTCTCCTTCCAACCTCTCTCTATCCAAAACTACATCTCCCTTACCTCCTTGACCCCATTTCCAAGCCAAGCCCTCCCTCTTCTCACCCATTCCCTCCTCTTCCACTCCCCTCCTCCTCCTCACCCCTTTCACCCCCTCCTCTTCCCCTAACCTCTCCCCTTCCCCCTTACCTCTCCCGTCACCCCCTCCTCTTCCCCTGCCCCTCACCCCCTCCTCTTCCCCTCACCTCTCCCCCCTCCCTCTTGCCCCCTCCTCTTCTCCTCCCCTCCCCCGTTCCCCCCATCCCCTCCTCTTCTCCTCCCCTCCCCTCCTCTTCCCCCTTACCCTCGCCCCCTCCCTCCTCTTCTCCTCCCCTCGTCCCCCCCACCCCCTCCTCTTCTCCTCCCCACCCCATCCCCTCCTCGCCTCTTCCTCCTCTTCCCTTCCCCTCACAAACGTTCCCCTCTCAGAAACCTCCACCCCTTGCCTTTCCTCGACCCATCCTCCCAGCCCCTCATCTGACCGCACTCACAGCCTGTCTCCTTCTTGATGTCATCGATCTCCTCGTCGCGGAGCAGGCTGGACGCCCTGGAGCCCATCCCGGTTGCTGCTGTTGTTGCTGCCGCTGTTGCTGTTGCGCCTGTGCCACCACCGCAGTTGCTGTTGCTGTTGCTGCTGCCCGGCTGTTGTGCTTGTGCTGCTACCGCTGCTGCCTTGCCTTGCCTGGGCTGCTGTGCCGGTGGTGGCGGCGATGGTGGTGGCGGTGCTGCTGCTGCCCGGCGGCTGTCCCTCTGCTACTGCTGCTGCTAGGCTGCGGCCTTCGCTCCACCCCTCCCCCAGCCCAGCCCCGCCCCGCCCAGCGCCACCGCTGCCGCGGACGACAACCCACTTCCGGCGGCCAGCCCCGCCTGTGACGCATCCCCGTGACGCGTGGGGGCGGGGTCTCATGTCGTCACGGGCTGCAGCTGGCGGCTGCGCAATGGCTCCCTCCTCTGAGCGCTTTGGAATAATAATAATAATAATAATAATATTTATTTATATAGCATGGGATAGAAACATAGAAAATAGGTGCAGGAGTAGGCCATTCGGCCCTTCAAGCCTGCACCGCCATTCAATATGATCATGGCTGATCATCCAACTCAGTATCCCGTACCTGCCTTCTCTCCATACCCTCTGATCCCTTTAGCCACAAGGGCCACATCTAACTCCCTCTTAAATATAGCCAATGAACTGGCCTCAACTACCCTCTGTGGCAGAGAGTTCCAGAGATTCACCACTCTCTGTGTGAAAAAGGTTCTTCTCATCTCGGTTTTAAAGGATTTCCCCTTTATCCTTAAGCTGTGACCCCTTGTCCTGGACTTCCCTAACATCGGGAACAATCTTCCTGCATCTAGCCTGTCCAACCCCTTAAGAATTTTGTAAGTTTCTATAAGATCCCCTCTCAATCTTCTAAATTCTACAGAGTATAAACCAAGTCTATCCAGTCTTTCTTCATAAGACAGTCCTGACATCCCAGGAATCAGTCTGGTGAACCGTCTCTGCACTCCCTCTATGGCAATAATGTCCTTCCTCAGATTTGGAGACCAAAACTGTACGCAATACTCCAGGTGTGGTCTCACCAAGACCCTGTACAACTGCAGTAGAACCTCTCTGCTCCTATACTCAAATCCTTTTGCAATGAAAGCTAACATACCATTCGCTTTCTTTACTGCCTGCTGCACCTGCATGCCTACCTTCAATGACTGGTGTGCCATGACACCCAGGTCTCGCTGCATCTCCCCCTTTCCCAATCGGCCACCATTTAGATAATAGTCTGCTTTCCTGTTTTTGCCACCAAAATGGATAACCTCACATTTATCCACATTATACTGCATCTGCCAAACATTTGCCCACTCACCCAGCCTATCCAAGTCACCCTGCAGTCTCCTAGCATCCTCCTCACAGCTAACACTGCCCCCCCAGCTTAGTGTCATCCGCAAACTTGGAGATATTGCCTTCAATTCCCTCATCCAGATCATTAATATATATTGTAAATAGCTGGGGTCCCAGTACTGAGCCTTGGGGTACCCCACTAGTCACTGCCTGCCATTGTGAAAAGGACCCGTTTACTCCTACTCTTTGCTTCCTGTTTGCCAGCCAGTTCTCTATCCACATCAATACTGAACCCCCAATGCCTTGTGCTTTAAGTTTGTATACTAATTTCTTATGTGGGACCTTGTCGAAAGCCTTCTGGAAGTCCAGATACACCACATCCATTGGTTCTCCCCTATCCACGCTACTAGTTACATCCTCGAAAAATTCTATAAGATTCGTCAGACATGATTTACCTTTCGTAAATCCATGCTGACTTTGTCCAATGATTTCACCACTTTCCAAATGTGCTGCTATCCCATCTTTAATAACTGACTCTAGCAGTTTCCCCACTACCGATGTTAGACTAACTGGTCTGTAATTCCCCATTTTCTCTCTCCCTCCCTTCTTAAAAAGTGGGGTTACGTTTGCTACCCGCCAATCTTCAGGAACTACTCCAGAATCTAAAGAGTTTTGAAAGATTATTACTAATGCATCCACTATTTCTGGAGCTACTTCCTTAAGTACTCTGGGATGCAGCCTATCTGGCCCTGGGGATTTATCGGCCTTTAATCCATTCAATTTACCCAACACCACTTCCCGGCTAACCTGGATTTCACTCAATTCCTCCAACTCCTTTGACCCGCGGTCCCCTGCTATTTCCGGCCAATTATTTATGTCTTCCTTAGTGAAGACGGAACCAAAGTAGTTATTCAATTGGTCCGCCATATCCTTGTTCCCCATGATCAACTCCCCTGTTTCTGACTGCAAGGGACCTACATTTGTTTTAACTAATCTCTTTCTTTTCACATATCTATAAAAACTTTTGCAGTCAGTTTTTATGTTCCCTGCCAGTTTTCTTTCATAATCTATTTTTCCTTTCCTAATTAAGCCCTTTGTCCTCCTCTGCTGGTCTTTGAATTTCTCCCAGTCCTCCGGTATGCTGCTTTTTCTGGCTAATTTGTACGCATCATCCTTCGCTTTGATACTATCCCTGATTTCCCTTGTTATCCATGGATGTACTACCTTCCCTGATTTATTCTTTTGCCAAACTGGGATGAACAATTTTTGTAGTTCATCCATGCAGTCTTTAAATGTCTTCCATTGCATATCCACCGTCAACCCTTTTAGAATTCATTGCCAGTCAATCTTGGCCAATTCACGTCTCATACCCTCAAAGTTACCTTTCTTTAAGTTCAGAACCATTGTTTCTGAATTAACAATGTCACTCTCCATCCTAATGAAGAACTCAACCATATTATGGTCACTCTTGCCCAAGGGGGCACGTACAACAAGATTGCTAACTAACCCTTCCTCATTACTCAATACCCAGTCTAAAATAGCCTGCTCTCTCGTTGGTTCCTCTACATGTTGATTTAGATAACTATCCCGCATACATTCCAAGAAATCCTCTTCCTCAGCACCCCTGCCAATTTGATTCACCCAATCTATTGAATTGAAGTCACCCATTATAACCGTTTTGCCTTTGTCGCACGAATTTCTAATTTCCTGTTTGATACCATCTCCAACTTCACTACTACTGTTAGGTGGCCTGTACACAACACCCACCAGCGTTTTCTGCCCCTTAGTGTTGTGCAGCTCTACCCATACCGATTCCACATCCTCCAAACTAATGTCCTTCCTTTCCATTGCATTAATCCCCTCTCTAATCAGTAACGCTACCCCACCTCCTTTTCCTTTCTGTCTATCCCTCCTGAATATTGAATATCCCTGGATGTTCAGCTCCCAGCCTTGGTCACCCTGGAGCCATGTCTCCGTGATCCCAACTATATCATAGTCATTAATAGCTATCTGCACATTCAACTCATCCACCTTATTACGAATGCTCCTTGCATTGAGACACAAAGCCTTCAGGCTTGTTTTTACAACACTCTTACCCCTTACACAATTATGTTGAAAAGTGGCCCTTTTTGATTTTTGCCCGGGTTTTGTCTGCCTGCCACTTTTACTTTTCACCTTGCTACCTATTTCTTCTACCCTCATTTTACACCCTTCGGTCTCTACGCTCACACATTTAAGAAACCCTTTCCCTTTAACTCCATCCTCCACTGTCCCATTCAACACCCCACCCCCCTTATTCAGTTTAAAGCCACCCGTGTAGCAGTGGCAAACCTGCCTGCCAGAATGCTGGTCCCACACTTGTTAAGATGCAATCCGTCCCTTTTGTACAGTTCCCCCTTACCCCAAAACAGATCCCAGTGATCTAAGAATCTAAATCCCTGCCCCGTGCACCAGATCCTCAGCCACACGTTCAGGTCCCGTATCTCCCTGTTCCTGCTCTCGCCGGCACGGGGAACTGGAAGCAAACCAGAGATAACAACCCTGGAGGTCCTGCTTTTCAACATTTTTCCGAGCTCTCTAAAGTCGCGTTGCAGAATATTCATCCCCTTCTTTCCGACATCGTTTGTGCCGACATGCATTACCACTTGCGGATGTTCACCTTCGCCCTTGAGGATTTTCTGCACTCTGTCCGTGACATCCTGGATCCTGGCACCGGGAAGGCAGCACACCATCCTCGCATCCCGTCTGTTGCCGCAGAAACCCCTGTCCGTACCTCTCACGATGGAGTCTCCCACTACAATGGCCTTGCCTGCCTTAGGCCTTTTTGGTTTTGGCTCAACAGCCCTATTCGCATCACAGGCCAGTCCGCCGCTCACGTCTTCTGTCCCAACAGCTTCTAAGCGGATGAACCTGTTTACAAGAGGTACATCACCCGGGGACGTTGGCATTCCATGCTTCCCTCCCTTTCTCACTGTCTCCCACCTTCTCTCTTCCAGTACCTTAGGTGTAACAATCGTACTGTAGGACTTGTCAAGGAACGACTCCGTTTCTCGTACGAACCGGAGGTCATCCACTTGCTTCTCCAGTTCCCCAACACGGCCCTTCAGGAGCTCTACCTGGATGCATTTTTCGCATTTGTAGCAGCCAGAGGCACCAGCGGTGTCCTTGACCTCCCACATACTGCAAGCATCGCACTGAATCAGCTTGCCTGACATCTCCTTCTTTCGTCTCCCTCTCAAGCGTATTGCGTGGTCTCCTCTCCGAAGACTCTCGAGCCAAAGACTCACACTTTTCTCACAGGGCACTTCGCTGACTAAGCCGCTCACTCACTGCCGCTCGCAAAGAGCTGTCCTGCTTAAATTGACTGATAAATTGCCTGATTTACCAATTTACACAGCCAATTCCTCAGTTTTCAACTGTTTTCACCCCTCTCCTCACACTTGGGCTAGAGCCAATCAGTGGTATCTCTTGCTAATCTGTTGCTGCTGTTGTTCCTCCCAAATCTACAGCAGATGAGGTGCTTCATTGTCCCATGTGACAAGGTGCAGTGAAATCCTTTGCTTGCATCCCCCAAGGTATACAAATAGCAGACACCTACAACGCAGAAAGAGATACAAAGCACGGTCTCATCGACTGTGGGCCGACCCGCGAGGCTTCACCATCGCTGCTGCCAAGGCTCCATTAGGCCCGGGCAGGCTTCGACGCCTGGCTTTTCCGCAACGTTCTGCGAGGCCTGTGGGTAGCAATGTTACAACATTTTGAGATTTTAAAAATCAAGTCTGCAATTTATCCCATCAGATAAAGCATAAAAAGAAGTTTAATTTGACACCTAATTCACTTTCATATCTCAAGTATTTAAAAAGTTATGGCCATTTTCATACTCGGAAATTAGCATCTTGTTCCCTATTGATTTTCTATAGCAAAAAAGCTGTGATCGTGGACAGTCAAAAGCCCATAACTTTCTTAAAAATTAAGAGAACTGAATGAAATTTTCGGTTATCATAGATTGAAGCATTCTGAAACAAATATTAAATAATCTTACTTGGATGACCTGAAATTAAAGTATATAATTAGTTAGTTACACAATTGTAGCTAATTCCAAACTTCAATTACTAGATCTAAACATCTATCCATTTCTTAAATAGCTTAAGTGTCCAAATAATATTCACTAAGAATTCACAATAAAACATGATTTTAAAATCTCATTTAGATAGATAGATAGCCTTTATTGTCATTCAGACCGAAGTCTGCCGAAATTGCAGCAGTCATACATATAATACAATAAAAACAACAATAAACACATATTAACATCCACCATAGTGAGTCCACCCAGCATCTCCTCACTGTGATGGAGGCAAAAGTCTTACGTCTGCAGTCTCTTCCCTCCTCTTCTCCCAATGCGCTGAGGCGATACCCCCCCCCCCCCCCCCCCCGGGCGATGTTATAAATCAGTCCCGCGGCTCAAACACCGCGGCCTGGGGTGGTTGAAGCTGCCGCCCCCCAGTCCTGCAGACGCAGCCGCTGGCCCGCGGCCGAACCCCGGACTCAGGCCACCACCGCCAGAACACCGTCGCAGCCACCCTCACGCACCGTCTTCAGCCTCGGGCTGGGCCGCCCCGACATGGGCGCTGAACCTCCCACGGACCGGGCCGCCCCGACTTGGGCGTCGCTTCTCCCTCTGTCCGGGCTGCCCCGACTTGGGCGTCGATTCTTCCCCGGGCCGGGCTGCCCCGACTTGGGCGTCGCTTCTTCCCCGGGCTGGGCTGCCCCGACATGGGCGCCGAACCTCCCTCGGGCTGCGAGCGCCGCACCTCCCCGAGCTCGGCCGCTCCGACAGGAGCCTCGTTCCACCCTCGGGCTGGCCGCCCTCACGGGAGCGTCCCAACCTCTTCCAGCCCTGAGCCGGACCACCCTCACGGGAGCGAGCTCAGGGCGAGTCCTGACGGGCTCTGCCTCCGGAGCCTCGAGGTCGTCAGCTCCATTAGGCCTCAGCCCAGATGGAGGCAGAGAAGGGGAATACGCCAAAAAGGTCGCATTCCCCCGCAGGGAGAGACTGCAAACCCTGTTTCAACCCCCCCCCCCCCCCAAAAACACAAACTAAAAACCAAAAACTAGACTAAGAAAACAAAATAAACAACACAAAAAACACAAAACAAATGGGACTGCCGGTGGGCCGCTGCAGCCAGAGCCGCGCCGCCACTCCGAATTTACATTAATTTATAGGCCAAATGGAAGGAATTTAGTGTTCAATTGCTGTAAATTAATGGCCATTTAAATCAGCTTTCCAGTGGGATCCTGTGGAACGCGCTGGTTTAGAACGTTCACATTGCAGTAGATTTGTGCCCCAAATGCCCAGAAAAATACTGCGGGATTTAATGCGGCCCCAAATTAGCTACTCGCAACATAAAACTTTGTATAAAGGGATCTTAAGAAGCGCCTTTTAATGTAAAAATAAACAACCTACCTTCCGTTGTCCCCTGTACGAGATCCGACCCGTTGTCGGCGGTCCCGGGTTTAGAGGTTAATTTTTAACTTACTATAATAATTAAATAAACCCGTAAAATGTAAAAAAATAGCTCCAGCGAGCGAAACTTCAAGCGATTTTTCGTCAGCAACTGAGGTAGGCTGAACAAGCTCGATTTGAACAGCCTAGGGAAAATCGCGTTTTAAACCCGCCCCCTCTAAACGGCGCCATAATCACACACACGGGCTGGGACAGATCTGCAGCGACGCTTAAGGTAGGTTTTGCAACATACCATCTGTGGGGGCAAGTCGGGCCTATCGGAACGGGTTCCAGTTCGCGGTTGTCCGGAAGGCGAGTCGGGCCACGTGGCTCCCAGGGATCCACGACTCCCCGGGATATCAGTAACATAGAAACATAGTCATAGAAACATAGAAAATGGGTGCAGGAGCAAGCAATTCGGCCCTTCGAGCCAGCACCGTAGTTCAAAATGATCATGGCTGATCATCCAGAATCAGTACACTGTTCCTGCTTTCTCCCCATATCCCTTGATTCCAGTTCCATAACAGGTACAAATACTCTTAACCCTCAGGAGAAGAAAAAAACCCTCACTCCCACCTTAAAAGGGTGACCTCTTATATGTAGAAACAAAGAACTCTGAGCAAAGAACAAATTCTGGTTAATACACAAAAGGACACAAAGTGCTGGAGTTTAGTTATTTAGTTTAGAGATACCACGTGGAAACAGGCCTTTAGCCTCACCGAGTCCACACCATTAACACTACCCTACACACACTAGGAACAATTTACATTTGTATCAAGCCAGTTAACCTACAAACCTGTACGTCTTTTGAGTGTGGGAGACACAGTTGAATCATTGAACCAGGTAGCATCTCTGGCGAACATGAATAATTCATGTGTAGGAAGGAACTGCAGATGCTGGTTTAAACCGAAGATAGATACAAAAAGCTGGAGTAACTCAGCGGGACAGACAGCATCTATGGAGAGAAGGAATCGGATTGAGACCCTTCTTCAGACTGAGAGTCGGAGAGGGAGACTAGAGATATGCGGAAGACTAAGGTGTGAAAACGACAGATCAAAGCAGACAAGGAAATGTAGAATGGATCATTGTTGGCTGAAGGGAGGTCTTACAATATACTTGGAGAATCCAAACAAACCAAGTATCTTGGCATCAAATTGCAGAATGATCTGCGTTGGAATGGTCAGACTCATCATGCAACGGTGAAAGCAACAGGTGTCCTTAACTTTCTGAGGCTCAACTTTCATCATTGTTCATCTTCTGTCAAGGAGAAGCTATACTTCACCCTCGTTAGACCTCATTTGGACTACGCAGTTGCAGCATGGGACCCATACACAAATAAAAACATTTCTTCCATTGAACGTGTCCAAAGACAGGCAGCTTGATTTGTTACTAACACCTATGAGAGAGAAGCGAGTGTCACCAAACTTCTGAATTCTCTAGGGTGGAACCCTCCAAGACAGACGTGAAGCTCACCGTTTGACTTGTTTTTACAAAATGTTAAATGGCCAGCTCGACATAGACTACAAGCCCTACACCAAACCCAAACCAATTAGGAGCAGACGAGGGCATTCGATCCAATTTGTGATCCCAGCTACAAAGACAGATGTGTACAACAATTCGTTCTTCCCCCGCACAATTAAAGCATGGAATAATCTCCACCCAACTATAGTTACCCAACCAGATGCAACTAAATTTAAAGTAGCACTTTCTTCCCAATAACCCTTTCTGGCTTAAGCCCTCCCTTCACCACCTCCAGTTTAAATTCCATTTGGAATATTTTGGAGGACCAAGAAATCAAGAAGAAGGTAACACAAAGCATATAGTCATCACAATTAATCAGGAGGACAGGGAAACTAGTCAGAGAACGAGGGTGGGGGAGGGATAGAGAGGGAGAGAAAGCAAGAGTTACTCAATGTTAGACAATTCAATATTCATACCGCTGGGGTGCGAGCTGCTCAAGCGAAATACGAGGTGCTGTTCCTCCAATTTGTCTTGGGCCTCACTCTGACAATGGAGGAGGCCCAGGACAGAAAGGTTGGTATGGGAATGGGAGGGGGAGTTAACCCAATCCATGTTCTCCAGAGGTGCTGCCCGACTTGTTGAGCCACTCCAGCACTTTGTGATCTCTTATGTGGTCTGGTTTGGCAACTCCAACACCCAGGAACGAAGAAGGCTTCAGAATGTGGTGGACATGGTCTGGTGTGTCACAGGTACTGACCTCCCCATCATCAAAGGGATCTACAAGAAACATAGAAAATAGGTGCAGGAGGAGGCCATTCGGGCCTTCGAGCCAGCACCACCATTCATTGTGATCATGGCTGATCGTCCCCAATCAATAACCCGTGCCTGCCTTCTCCCCGTATCCCTTGACTCCAATAGCCCCTAGAGCTCCATCTAACTCTCTTTTAAATGGTAGAGAGGAATGCTTTGTGATCGGAGACCCTTACTCGCATGTAGCGAGACCAAGTGGGTGGATCAAATGGTTTTATTGATAAAACGTTACTTGAACTACACGAGCACTTAGCCCAGAGAAAAGCTCTTGTTGTTGCGAAGAGCACTAGCTACTGACAAACTTACTATAGAAACCCCACGAAAAACCCTGTCACGTGACAGTCCCGACTTCTGATGAGGGTTCTGCATGCACAGCATAATCACTAGGTGCTGCTACACGCAATTGGATGTAAATGTAGAAAGCATGATTGATATCTTTGCAATGGCTGCTGATAATGATGAGAGTAGTCAGGCTTCAGGGTGTTAGAGATAACCTGGTAAAATGGACAAAGAAATGACATGTAATTTAACCCTGAAAAGTATAAGGGAGGAACAATAAATACCAATCCGAATAATGTAAGGTCAGACCACACGCTGCCTCCGCAAGGCCAGCAGCATAATCAAGGACGAGTCGCACCCTGGCCACTCCCTCTTCTCCCATCTGGCAAAATGTATAGAAAAGTATGAAAACGCACAGCTTCAGATTCAGGGTCAGTTCCTTCCCAGCGGTTATTATGCAAATCAATCATCCTATCACAACCCGAGAACAGTGCTGAACTACTATCTACCTCATTGATGACCCTCGGACTATCCTTGATCGGACTTTGCTGGCTTTATCTTACACTAAACATTATTCCCTTCTCATGTATCTGTACACTGTGAATGGCTCAATTGCAATCATGTATCATCTTTCTGCTGACTGGATAGCACGCAACAAAAGCTTTTCACGATACCTCGGTGCACGTGGCAATAAACTGAACTGAATAAGGCACTGGGGAATATTGAAGGACAGAGGAACCTTGGTGTACAAGTACTTACTGTAGATCCCTGCAGGTAGGATGGGATACTTACCTTCATAAGTCAGGGCATTGCATGTAAGAGAGGTAAAGCATTGGTTAAAGCCCTGTCCCACTGTACGAGTTCATTCCAAGAGCTCTCCCGAGTTTGCCCTGATTCGAACTCAGAGATTTACGGTAATGGCCACTCGTCGGTACTCGGGGCTCTCGTGGACATTTTTCAACATGTTGAAAAATCTTCACGAGTCTTCCCATGCTTGCCTGCCGTTAGCGAGTCTTCCCGAGTACCTGCCGTTAGCGTTACGAGCCACTAAGAGACGTCCCCGAGCTCCGACGTACCCGCTACGTTCATTCTCCGTGCTTACCACGAGTTTGATTTTTTTTTAAACTCGGGAGAGCTCTTGGAATGAACTCGTACAGTGGGACAGGGCTATTAGGTGTCACCACACCATAGGATGGATATGACTGCACTGAGAGGGTGCAGAGGAAATTCACCAGGATATTGACACCACAATCAATGAACTAGTTAACTGCACACCTAGATCTCTCTGCCTCACAGCACTACACAGACCCCTGCCATTCATTGTGTAGATCCTGCCCTGTTTTGACATCCCAAAATACAACACCTCACGCTTCTCTGTATTAAACTCCATTAACAATTCCTCAGCCCTAGCAATCTAGATCCTGCTGTGATTTTTGACAACCATCTTCACTATCCACAATACCGCCTACTTTAGTGTCATCTGAAAACTTACTAATTATGCCTTGTACATTCTCATCCAAATCATTGCTGTACAATGCATTCAGAAAGTATTCAGGCCCCATCACTTTTTCCACATTTTGTTTAGTTACACCCTTATTCTAAAATGGATAAAATTATTTTCTTTTTTTTAAATCATCAATCTACACATAATACCCCATGATAAATAAAAAGCAAAAACAGGTTAGAAATGTTAGCAAAGTAATTAAAAAGAAATAGCTGAAATATCACATTTACATAAGTATTCAGACCAGTATATCAGGAACAGCACCTCGTATTCCGCCTGGGTTGCTTGCGTCCGGTGGCATGAACATTGAATTCTCCCAATTTTGCTAGCCCTTGCTGTCTCCTCCCCTTTCTTAACCCTCGAGCTGTCTCCTCCCATCCCCCCGCCCTCGGGCTCCTCCTCCTCCCTTCTCCCCCCCACCCCCATCAGTCTGAAGAAGGGTTTCAACCCAAAACGTCGCCTATTTCCTTCGCTCCATAGATGCTGCTGCATCCGCTGAGTTTCTCCAGCATTTTTGTGTACCTTTACTCAGTACTTTGTTGAGGTCCCTTTGGCAGCGATTACAGCCTCAAGTCTTCTTGGGTATGACGCTACAAGCTTGGCACACCTGTATTTGGGTAATTTCTCCCATTCTTCTCTGCAGATCCTCTCAAGCTCTGTCAGGTTGGATGGGGAGCGTCGATGCACAACTATTTTCAGGTCCCTCCAGAGATGTTTGATCGGGTTCAAGTCCGGGCTCTGGCTGGGCCACTCAAGGTCATTCACAGACTTGTCGCAAAGCCACTCCTGCGTTGCCTTGGCTGTGTGCTTAGGGTTGTTGTCCTGTTGGAAGGCGAACCTCTGAGGTCCTGAACGCTCTGGAGCAGGTTTTCATCAAGGAACTCTCTGTACTTTGCTCTGTTCATCTTTCCCTCGATCCTGACTAGTCTCCCAGTTCCTGCCGCTGAAAAACATCCCCCACACTATGATGCTGCCACCACCATGCTTCACCGTAGGTATGGTATTGGCCAGGTGATGAGCGGTGCCTGGTTTCCTCCAGACGTGACGCTTGGCATTCAGGCCAAAGAGTTCAATCTTGGTTTCATCAGACCAGATAATCTTGTTTCTCATGGTCTGAGAGTCCTTTAGGTGCCTTTTGGCAAATGCCAAGTGGGCTGTCATGTGCCTTTTACTGAGGAGTGGCTTCTGTCTGGCCACTCTACCATAAAGGCCTAATTGGTGGAGTTCTGCAGATATAGTTGTCCTTCTGGAAGGTTCTCCCATCTCCACAGAGAAACTCTGGAGCTCTGTCAGAGTAACCAACCACTTCCTGACCAAGGCCCTTCTCCCCCGATTGCTCAGTTTGGCCGGGCGGCCGGCTCTATGAAGAGTCCTGGTGGTTCCAAAGTTCCACCATTTAAGAATGACGGAGGCCACTGTGCTCTTCTGGACCTGCAATGCTGCAGACATTGTTTTATACTCTTCCTCAGATCTGTGTCTCGACACAATCCTGTCTCGGACGTCTACAGACAATTCCTTTGTCTTCATGGCTTGTTTTTTGCTCTGACATGCACCGTCAACTATGGGACTTTATATAGACAGGTGTGTGCCTTTCCAAATCATGTCCAATCAATTTAATTTACCACTGGTGGACTCCAATCAAGTTGTAGAAACATCTCAAGGATAATCAATGGAAACAGGATGAACTTAAGCTCAATTTTGAGTGTCATAGCAAAGGGTCTGAATACTTATGTAAATGGGATATTTTAGTATTTCTTTTCAATTACTTTGCAAAAATTTCTAAACACCTGTTTTCGCTTCTTCATTCTGGGGTATTGTATGTAGGTTGATGATAAAAAAAATGAATTTAATCCATTTTAAAATAAGGCTGTAACGTAACAAAATGTGGAAAAAGTGAAGATGTCTGAATACTTTCTGAATGCACTGCAGATGACAAACAACAATGGGCCCGGCAGTGAACCCTTCCACCATCACCGTCTGCTTCCTTCCATGAAGCCAAGTCTCTATCCAGTCGGCTAGCTCTGCTTGGATCCCATGCGATCTAACCTTCCATAGCAGCCTACCAGTTCACTTTAGTTTATTACGAGGTGTAGTTAAAAGCTTTTGTTGCATTCTATCCAGTCAGCAGAAAGACATTACATGATTACAATCGAGCCATTTACAGTGCATAAAGGAAGAGATGTTGCTGTAGGAGTCGAGATTGACGAGTGTGGAGCGATTGTAATATGTGAGTGTAGATCTACTTCTGTGGCTAGCATGCAAATAGTCGCCTGGGCTGGGCGTCATCTTGGGAAACATAGAAACATAGAAAATAGGTGCAGGAGTAGGCCATTCGGTCCTTCGAGCCTGCACCGCCATTCAATGTGATCATGGCTGATCATCCAACTCAGAATCCTGTACCTGCCTTCTCTCCATACCCCCTGATCCCTTTAGCCACAAGGGCCACATCTAACTCCCTCTTAAATATAGCCAATGAACTGGCCTCAACTACTTTCTGTGGCAAAGAATTCCACAGATTCACCACTTTCTATGAGACATTTTTATTTTCTCATCTCGGTCCTAAAAGACTTCCCCCTTATCCTTAAACTGTGACCCCTTGTTCTGGACTTCCCCAACATGGGGAACAATCTTCCTGCATCTAGCCTGTCCAACCCCTTAAGAATTTTGTAAGTTTCTATAAGATCCCCCCTCAATCTTCTAAAATCTAGTGAGTACAAGCCGAGTCTATCCAGTCTTTCTTTATATGAAAGTCCTGCCATCCCAGGAATCAGTCTGGTGAACCTTCTCTGTACTCCCTCTATGGCAAGAATGTCTTTCCTCAGATTAGGAGACCAAAACAGTGCGCAAAACTGTACGGAAGCAAGTGCACTGACTGGAAAGATATAGATGGCATAGTTGTGCGGGCAGACCATAGTGCCGCGACTATCCCCTGGCAGCAGACATTGGTGGTGGATGCAGGAACAAAGGGCTGGTAAGAGTAACCAGTAACTAACCTTCCGCACCCTCAGTGTTGGCTGTGGGAGGCCCCCCCCCCCCCCGGGCCACAAAGGCTGAACGGTTGGCAGACGAGCAGGGGGACGATGGTTCGTTGGCCGAGGTGAGGACCTGGACCGAGGCAACGGCTGGAGGCTCTGCAGCCCCTCCATGAGATCAAGCACACGGACCGGACGCGGCCTGCAGTGGCACGGGGAGGGGGAGCAGTGGTGGTGGACGATCACAACTTGGCTTGGCCTGGCCGATCCTGCAACGCCGCCAGGACAACGGGCCTTTGTGGCCAGCTGTACTCTAAGACAACTTAGTAGGTATGTTACAAAACCTACCTGAATCGTCATTGGGAATCTGCCCTCAGCCATGTCGGCGATTTTGGCGCTGTTTGGAGGGGGCGGGTTTAAAACGCGATTTTTACTAGGCTGTACTAATCGCACATGTTCAGCCTAGTAAATCATTAACGAAAAATCGCTGCAAGACCCGGTCGCAAAAGGTATTATTAGTTTTATAGGCCTCGATAATATAGTTATAATAGTTTTAAAATTACTGTCTCATTCTGCAACCTCTCGCAGCCCCAGGGTTTTATAAAGCAAACAATTAAAGGTATGTACCTTATTTTTACATTAAATGGGGCATATATATAACCCTGTATATCAAGTTTTCTATAGCGAGTAGTTCATTTTGGGCTTTTTATATCCCGCAGTATTTTTCTCGGCATTTGAGGGCACTAATCCAGCGCGATGCGAACGTTCTAAACCAGCGCGTTCACATGAACCCACTAGAAAGCCGATTTAAATGGGCATTTATTTACAGCAATTGAACACTAAATTCCTTCCATTTGGCCTATAAATTAATGTAAATTAGATATAAAAATCATGTTATATTGTGAATTATTTGTGAATAATCTTTGGACACTTAAGCTATTTAAAAATGTTAATCTTTCCTTAAGAAAGTTATGGGCTTTTGACTATCCAAGATCACAGCTTTTTTGTAATGTCCATTGAAAATCAATAGGGAACAAGATGCTAATTTCCGAGTATGAAAATGGCCATAACTTTTTTAATACTTGAGATATGAAAGTGAATTTGGTGTCAAATTAAACTTATTGTTATGCTTTATCTGATGGGATAAATTGTAGACTTGATTTTTAAAATCTCAAAATTTTGTAACATTGCTAAACTTAGACGTTGAAAGTAGCAGCAAAACCTTGTATATCATCTCAGTGGACAATTTCTGTACACTATGTACCTAATCTGAGATTGCATTTATACATAGTACTTTATGCAAAAAAATAATTTCACTGTACCTCGGTACGTACCAATAAACCATTGAACATGTGAAACCTTGCCCATATATGAAATCCATATATAAGTCTACAGCTCTGCACTCGTCAACCTTTTTCATGACATCATTACAAAACTCAATCAGATTCGTGAGATACGATCTCCCATATATAAAACCGTGCTGACTATCGCTAATCAGCCCATCTAAATGCATGTATATCTTATCCCCCAGAATATTCTACAGTAACCTTTCGACCACACATGTTAGACTCACTCGTCTGTAGTTCCCAGCCCTTTTCCCTGCAACCCTTCTTAAATAGAGGCACAACATATTTCTGGCATCTCACTCGTATTTAATGATGACATAAATCTCAGCCAGGGGTGCCTGCAATTTCCTCTCTAGCTTCCTACAGTGTCCTCGGATATATATATATTTTGCCTTCCATCACAGTGAGGAATGTGGAGGAGTCACTGTGGTGGATATTTATGTTAAAATGTATTTTGTGTGTATTTATTTGTATGACTGACTTGGAAAATGAAATTCCTCGTATGTTGCAAAATATACTTGGCGAGTAAAATATTATTGTGATTGTGATTGTGATATCTGATCAGGCCCAGGAGCTTTGTCTACCTTTATATGCAGTAGGACCTTTAGCACGTCCTTGGCCAGAATATTGACTGCTCCCAAGACACTTCCAGACACCTAGTTCCCCGGTTAAAACAGCGGAGAAATACTCGTTGAGGACCTTGCCCATCTCCTGTGGCTCAATTCAATTCAATTCAATTCAATTCAATTCAAAGCACTTTATTCGTCCCCGAGGGGCAATTTAAAAAGGCGCATTACAGTAGCTTTTTAAAAAGGGACACAATCAACAAACATAAGCAGCACGCATACTGCACAATCAACCAGCACACGCATTTCACAGACACACTGCACAATCACACATCAACATTCAACACATAGCAATAGTTTTAAAATGCTTTCTAAGTGCTTCAATTAAAAAAGTGCATATAGAAGGTTATTTCATTTCATATGTTCATGAGTCAGTGATCAGCATTAAAAAGCTGGACAGCCCTGGGGATGAAGGTTGCCTTCCTCCTCTGTGTCCAGCAACCCGGACAGCGGAGTCTGCGTCCTGAGGGGAGCCACTCAAACTCAGGAAACAGGATGTGAGAGGGGTCCTGAAGAATCCTGCATGTTAACTTTAAAGACTGTTGGTCGCATAGGGCAGTGAGAGTTCGGACGGGCTGCTCAATTATTTTTGAGCAGACCTTGACCACATTCAACAGGCGGTTTCTGTTTTGCAGGGTGATGGAGTGGAACCAGCTAGTGAAAGAGAAGGTTATTACATAGAGATGGTCGCTCCACACAGAGATGACCACTTTGATTCCAGAGGGGCCCAATGTATTTATAAAAATCTCTTGGGACTATGTTTAATATTATCTGCCAGTGCCATCACCTGCCCACTTTTTAGCACAACTGATTTCCTTTTTTAGCTTTCTCCTCAGTTCCCGAAACTCCTCCAGGGATACACTTGATCGCAGCTGCCTATACCTGCCCCATGGCTCCTTCTTATTCTGTTTTACATTTTTTATTTTATTTTTATTTTTATTGGAAGCAATGTACAAAAGTATAAACCGTGGCATATGACACAATAGTTATTGTACAGCTTTAATTTTAATTTTTAGCTAAGGATGAGATAGAAGAAGAGAGAAAAAGCAAGAGAGAGAGCAAGTGAATGTGCAAGAATAGAACCCCTAGACTACCAAATTGGTGTAGCCAAAGAGTGAGTAAGTAAAAGAAATAAGAAAAACGTAAAGAAATAAAAAGACAAAAACAGAAATAAAAACAAAAGGTGGTGATATTCCTGCTTCGTATCCCTCCCCACCCATCACCCAGCCCGTAATCAGATGTAATTCCAAAATTGTGTTGCACCATACTATCCTTGTAATGAATCAATGAATGGTATCCATGTCTTTGAAAATTGCTCTGGTTTTTCTGCCAAGGCAAGTCTCATATTTTCAAGATGTAGCGTCTCAGACATGTTTGTAGTCCACATTTTAAGAGTAGAGGCAGATGTATTTTTCCAGAATTTAAGTATTCTTGATCGTAACCTCAATTTCTCTCGTCATCCAAGCTTCCTTACACCCACCATTCCTAACAGGAACATGCGTGCCCTGAACTCTTAACTTGCCAGATGTTCCTTTTCCTACAAACAACCTGCTGCAATCAACTTGTGTGAGTTCCCGTCTGCCACCTTCAAAGTTGGCCTGGGTCCAATTTAGAATTTTAACTCATGGATCCATCCATAACTATCTTAAAGCTAATAAAACAGTGCTCACTGGTCCCAAAATGCTCATTCACGAACACTTCATCCATTTTCCTCTCCCAGTTTTCTAAGACTAGATTCCCCTCCCAATTTTCGACTTCCCACATCCTGCAGAAGGAAGATAGCACCCTTCCCCGACCTGCCATCTCTGCTGCACTAGAACCAAGAGAGGAAAAGCACAACAAACACACACAAGAATCAGCAGACTGTACCGTTACCTCCCGTGACCCTTTGCTCAGCCTTGAGTTTTGAGATTTAAAAAATGCAGGGGGGATGTGATTGCTTAACTAGTTTACTAAGTGTTGAAAGGGAGGAAGGTGCAAGTCGTGGATAAAATCTTATCGCCATGTGTTGGCACAATTTGTGCTCAAGCTCCCGTCCAAGGGCACTGACTCTCCTTATCTCAATAGTTCCCAGTCAACAGTTTCACTTTATCGCTGGTGGACAAACGTGCTGGAGAAACTCAGCGGGTGCAGCAGCATCTCTGGAGCGAAGGAAATAGGCAACGTTTCGGGCCAAAACCCTTCTTCAGACTGATGTAGGGTGAGGGGGGGGGGGGGTTGCGAGAAGAAGAAAGGAAGAGGAGGAGCCCGAGGGATGAGGGAGAGCTGAGAAGGAAGGTATTCCCTTCCTACCCACACCACCCCCTCCCCGGGCACTTTCCCTTGCAACCGCTAGAAATGCAACACTTGTCGCTTTACCTCCCCCCTCGGCTCCATCCAAGGACCCAAGCAGTCGTTCCAGGTGCGGCAGAGGTTCACCTGCATCTCCTCCAACCTCATCTATTGCATCCGCTGCTCTAGATGTCAGCTGATCTACATCGGTGAGACCAAGCGTAGGCTTGGCGATCGCTTCGCCCAACACCTCCGCTCGGTCCGCATTAACCAACCTGAGCTCCCGGTGGCTCAGCACTTCAACTCCCCCTCCCATTCTGAATCTGACCTTTCTGTCCTGGGCCTCCTCCATGGCCAGAGTGAGCACCACCGGAAATTGGAGGAGCAGCATCTCATATTCCGCTTGGGCAGTCTGCACCCTAGTGGCATAAACATTGACTTCTCCAATTTCCTGTAGCCCTTGCTGTCTCCTCCCCTTCTCAGCTCTCCCTCAGCCCTCTGGCTCCTCCTCTTCCTTTCTTCTTCCCGCCCCCCACCCCACCCCCCACCCTGCATCAGTCTGAAGAGGGTTTTGGCCCGAAACGTTGCCTATTTCCTTCGCTCCATAGATACTGCCTCACCCGCTGAGTTTCTCCAGCACTTTTGTCTATCTCCGTTTCTCCATTGGTCTTACCAGCTCCACCCTCCACTTTGTGCTCTGTGAGAATCAAGCCCAATATTGTCATTCAACCTCCTGATAAGGTGGTTGTCATAAGCAAAGGGACACAAAGCGCTGGAGTAACATATGATGAGCGTTTGATGCCACTGGGCCTCTACTCGCTGGTGTTCAGAAGGACCTCATTGAAACTTACCGAATAGTGAAAGGCCTGAATAGTGTGGATGTAGAGAGGATGTTCTATGGCGTGATGGAAATAGGCAACGTTTCGGGTCGAGACCTTTCTTCAGCAATCTTGACTGGTCCAGGAACGCTGAGGCTTTGCACAAGAAGGGACAGAGCCGCCTGTACTTATTGAGAAGCTGTGAGATGCTGCAGATGTTCTACCATTCGGTGGTAGCCAGTGCCATCTTCTTCTCTGCCGTGTGCTGGGGCAACAGGGCGAAGGCTGCGGTCGCCAATAGGATCAACAAACTCATCAGGAAGGCTGGGGGCGGAGTTGGAGTTGGATTCATGGGAGGTGATCTTGGAGAGGAGGATGCTCCTCAAACTGCGGAGCATCCTGGACAACACAGCTCACCCCCTCCATGACACACTGGTCAACCTGAGGAGCACCTTCAGCAACAGACTGGTTCCACCAAGATGCAGCACAGAACGCCACAGGAGGTCCTTTTCCCCTGTGGCTATCAAACTGTACAATTCTCCCCCTTTCTCATAGACTGACACGCCCCCCCAATCTTTGCACATCCCAATCCTGGAATGCACTTATCACTTTAATTTCATGTCTCTTGTAGTGTTTTATGACTGTTGGCAGATCAATTTCCCTCCTGGGATGAATAAAGTTCTATCGTATTGTATTGTCATCAACTACCCTCATTGATTGAGGTCGGTGGGTAAGAAAATCGAGCTTCCAGTAGCAGAGGCGGGCGGGAAAATTCCTAGATCCCAGAGATTGGAGGTGAGTTTGGATGGGATTATGGTGTTGAAGACAGACCGATAGTCAATCAATAGGAGTCTAACGTAGTAGTCCTTGTTGTCTGGGTGTTCTGGAGATGAATTTAGGGCCTGGGAGATGGCGTCTGCTGTGGATCTATTGCGAACTGCATTGGAAGCAGGCTGGCTGGAAGGCTGGAGTTAATGATGGTGGATGTCGGAGCCACCATTAATGCATGATTTTTCGGCATCAGGATGATAGTGGTTTTTTTGTGAAGCAGGTTGGAATATCAGAATGGAGTCGTGAGAGGGTAAAGATATCTGTTAATACCTCTGCCAGCTGATCTGCACAGGTCCTGAGGACGCTGCCAAGGACTCCAACTAGACCAATTACTTTCTGCAGATCTTACATCTGCCTCAGTCACAGGCACCCGAGACCATTCTATCAACCTTCTGTTCAAACAGGGTGTAGATTGGATTGAATTCATCTGGGAGTGACCAATTGTTGCCAGTGATACTGCATGCCGTTGCTTAATTCTAAAAGGGTTGACGGTGGATATGCAATGGAAGACATTTAAAGACTGCATGGATGAACTACAAAAATTGTTCATCCCAATTTGGCAAAAGAATAAATCAGGGAAGGTAGTACATCCATGGATAACAAAGGAAATCAGGGATAGTATCAAAGCGAAGGATGATGCGTACAAATTAGCCAGAAAAAGCAGCATACCGGAGGACTGGGAGAAATTCAAAGACCAGCAGAGGAGGACAAAGGGCTTAATTAGGAAAGGAAAAATTGATTATGAAAGAAAACTGGCAGGGAACATAAAAACTGACTGCAAAAGTTTTTATAGATATGTGAAAAGAAAGAGATTAGTTAAAACAAATGTAGGTCCCTTGCAGTCAGAAACAGGTGAGTTGATCATGGGGAACAAGGATATGGCGGACCAATTGAATAACTACTTTGGTTCCGTCTTCACTAAGGAAGACATAAATAATTTGCCGGAAATAGCAGGGGACCGCGGGTCAAAGGAGTTGGAGGAATTGAGTGAAATCCAGGTTAGCCGGGAAGTGGTGTTGGGTAAATTGAATGGATTAAAGGCCGATAAATCCCCAGGGCCAGATAGGCTGCATCCCAGAGTACTTAAGGAAGTAGCTCCAGAAATAGTGGATGCATTAGTAATAATCTTTCAAAACTCTTTAGATTCTGGAGTAGTTCCTGAAGATTGGCGGGTAGCAAACGTAACCCCACTTTTTAAGAAGGGAGGGAGAGAGAAAACGGGGAATTACAGACCAGTTAGTCTAACATCGGTAGTGGGGAAACTGCTAGAGTCAGTTATTAAAGATGGGATAGCAGCACATTTGGAAAGTGGTGAAATCATTGGACAAAGTCAGCATGGATTTACGAAAGGTAAATCATGTCTGACGAATCTTATAGAATTTTTCGAGGATGTAACTAGTAGTGTGGATAGGGGAGAACCAGTGGATGTGGTGTATCTGGACTTCCAGAAGGCTTTCGACAAGGTCCCACATAAGAGATTAGTATACAAACTTAAAGCACATGGCATTGGGGGTTCAGTATTGATGTGAATAGAGAACTGGCTGGCAAACAGGAAGCAAAGAGTAGGAATAAACGGGTCCTTTTCACAATGGCAGGCAGTGACTAGTGGGGTACCCCAAGGCTCAGTACTGGGACCCCAGCTATTTACAATATATATTAATGATCTGGATGAGGGAATTGAAGGCAATATCTCCAAGTTTGCGGATGACACTAAGCTGGGGGGCAGTGTTAGCTGTGAGGAGGATGCTAGGAGACTGCAGGGTGACTTGGATAGGCTGGGTGAGTGGGCAAATGTTTGGCAGATGCAGTATAATGTGGATAAATGTGAGGTTATCCATTTTGGTGGCAAAAACAGGAAAGCAGACTATTATCTAAATGGTGGCCAATTGGGAAAGGGGGAGATGCAGCGAGACCTGGGTGTCATGGTACACCAGTCATTGAAGGTAGGCATGCAGGTGCAGCAGGCAGTAAAGAAAGCGAATGGTATGTTAGCTTTCATTGCAAAAGGATTTGAGTATAGGAGCAGAGAGGTTCTACTGCAGTTGTACAGGGTCTTGGTGAGACCACACCTGGAGTATTGCGTGCAGTTTTGGTCTCCAAATCTGAGGAAGGACATTATTGCCATAGAGGGAGTGCAGAGACAGTTCACCAGACTGATTCCTGGGATGTCAGGACTGTCTTATGAAGAAAGACTGGATAGACTTGGTTTATACTCTCTAGAATTTAGAAGATTGAGAGGGGATCTTATAGAAACTTACAAAATTCTTAAGGGGTTGGACAGGCTAGATGCAGGAAGATTGTTCCCGATGTTAGGGAAGTCCAGGACAAGGGGTCACAGCTTAAGGATAAAGGGGAAATCCTTTAAAACCGAGATGAGAAGAACTTTTTTCACACAGAGTGGTGAATCTCTGGAACTCTCTGCCACAGAGGGTAGTTGAGGCCAGTTCATTGGCTATATTTAAGAAGGAGTTAGATGTGGCCCTTGTGGCTAAGGGGATCAGGGGGTATGGAGAGAAGGCAGGTACGGGATACTGAGTTGGATGATCAGCCATGATCATATTGAATGGCGGTGCAGGCTCGAAGGGCCGAATGGCCTACTCCTGCACCTAATTTCTATGTTTCTATGTTTCTATGCTTTGTGGCCTATTATAGCGTGCAAGCCTCGCCACAATCTACGGGTACATGTGTTGTTGCCTCGAGACTCCAGCTTCGACAGGGATGACCTGTTAGCATTCTTCATGTGTGATGGAGTTTAACCTCAGCAAGTGTGAGTTGTTGAATATTTGGAGGAACATATACAATTAATGGCATGACCCTTAACAGCTTTGATGCAAGAGGGACCTTGGGACTGTAATCCATTACTCCCTGAAAGTGAAAGGACAGCATGGTGGCGCAGCGGTAGAGTTGCTGCCTTACAGCGCCAGAGACCCAGGTTCAATCTCAACCACGGGTGCTTGTCTGCACAGTTTGTACGTTCCCCCTTTGACATGCATGGGTTTACTTTGGTTTCCTCCCACACTCCAAAGATGTGCAGGTTTGTAGGTTAATTGGCTTGGTATAAATGTAAAATTGTCCCTAGTGTGTGTAGGGGTAGTGTTAGTGTGCGGGGATCGCTGGTCGGTGCGGACATGGCGTTTTGAAGGGCCTGTTTCCGCATTGTATCTCTAAACTAAACTAGAGTGGTAAAGAAGGCTTATGGTCTACTTGCCTTCATCGGTCAGGGAATTTAGTACAGGAGTCAGGAGGCCATGTTGCAGCTTGATAGGACTTAAGTTAGGCTGCATTGGAGTATTGTGTGCAGTTCTTGGTGCCCTGTTGCAGTAAGGATTTAGAAGCTTTGGAGAAGGTGCAGAAGAGATTCACCATAATGCCTGCCTCGCGTGCCCAGTGCTTCAGCAGCGGCGCAGTGGGGACTTTTAACATCGCGGACCATCTTGTCGCCAGAGAAGAGCTCCGACCGCTGGCCTGCGGACTACAGCATCCTAGAGCCTCTGTCTGCGGATTCCTCGCTGGGGGTCGCTGGAGAAGAGCTCCGACCGCTAGCCTGCGGTCTACAACATCTGGAAGCCGCGGTCTCCGGTAAGAAGGTGGCCGATTTGGGAGCTCCGGGCCGCGGGGTGTTCTCGACCTGCCCTGACGTCGGCGTTCCGACCAGAGGTCCTGAACATTGGGTCATCCATAGAGGTGACTACGGAGGGTCAGGGCCCCAACCACGGGTGAACAAGGGAGGAGGACTGTCTGAACTGTATTGCTTTCCACCACAGTGAAGAACGCTTTGGTGGATGTCTGTGTTGAATCATGTTGTGTGTTGTGTCCTTTTTAAATTTTAACGCTGCATGGTAAATTACATTTCACTGCACCTTATGGTGCACGTGACAAATACATTTGAACTTGAAGTTGCCTGCATTCGAAGATGTTCGCTATAAGGAGTTTGGACCAACTTGAATTGTTTTATCCGGAGTGTCAGAGGCTGTCGGTATACCTGATATAAGTATGTCAAATTCTGAGCTATAGATGCGGTAGACAGTCAGAACTTTTTTCCTCAAGGATGAGATAGCTTTAAGATGAGAAAGGCAAAGTTAATAAATTTGAGGTTATCCATTTTGGTGGCAAAAACGGGAAAGCAGACTATTATCTAAATGGTGGCCGACTAGGAAAAGGGGGAGATGCAGCGAGACCTGGGTGTCATGGTACACCAGTCATTGAAAGTAGGCATGCACGGTGCAGCAGGCAGTGAAAAAAGTGAATGGTATGTTAGCTTTCATAGCAAAAGGATTTGAGTATAGGAGCAGGGAGGTTCTACTGCAGGTGTACAGGGTCTTAGTGAGACCACACCTGGAGTATTGCGTACAGTTTTGGTCTCCAAATCTGAGGAAGGACATTATTGCCATAGAGGGAGTGCAGAGAAGGTTCACCAGACTGATTCCTGGGATGTCAGGACTGTCTTATGAAGAAAGACTGGATAGACTTGGTTTATACTCTCTAGAATTTAGGAGATTGAGAGGGGATCTTATAGAAACTTACAAAATTCTTAAGGGGTTGGACAGGCTAGATGTAGGAAGATTGCTCCCGATGTTGGGGAAGTCCAGGACAAGGGGTCACAGCTTAAGGATAAGGGGGAAATCCTTTAAAACCGAGATGAGAAGAACCTTTTTTCACACAGAGAGTGGTGAGTCTCTGGAACTCTCTGCCGCAGAGGGTAGTCGAGGCCAGTTCATTGGCTATATTTAAGAGGGAGTTAGATGTGGCCCTTGTGGCTAAGGGGATCAGAGGGTATGGAGAGAAGGCAGGTACAGGATACTGAGTTGGATGATCAGCCATGGTCATATTGAATGGCGGTGCAGGCTCGAAGGGCCGAATGGCCTACTCCTGCACCTAATTTCTATGTTTAAAGTGCAGAATACATTTTCTTTACACAGAATGGTGGGTGGCTGGGACACACTGCCAAGGGTAGAGGTGGAGGCAGACACGACAGTGGCATTTAATGGGCTTATGGAAATGCAGGGGTTGAGGAGATATGGATCACATGCAGGCAGATGAGATTAATTTAACTTGGCATCATGTTTGGCTGGGACATTGTCGAGTGCAGGGACTGCTCCTGTGCTGTACTATGTTCCACTTCAGTACAATTGTCCTGAATTATCGCCATATCCCTCGGTATCTAGAAATCTTACTCTTTGCTTTGAATGAACTCAATGATGAACCCCCACTGCCATCTGTAACAGTGAATTTTAATTTCTCCCACCCTCTGCATGAAAGGATTTCTATTCCACCTTAGCCCAATGTGGTCTCCACCATAATCAATGGCTGTGAGCACTCAGCTACAGAAAACACACTCTCTGCAAGATACTCGTCCTGCTGTCAAGGCCTATGAGGTAGACACAAAGTGCTGGAGTAACACAACGGGACAGGCAGCATCTCTGGAGTGAAGGAATGGGTGACTTCAGGTCTTTAGGGTCTCGACCCGAAACGTCACCCATTCCTTCTCTCCAGAGATGCTGCCTGTCCCGTAGTTACTCCAGCATTTTGTGTCTATCTTTGGTTTAAACCAGCATCTGCAGTTCCTTCATACACAAGCCTTATGAGAGATCTCCTCTCATTGTCCAATGATGTAGGTGGTAATGTGTAGGAAGGAACTGCAGATGGTGGTTTAAACCGAAGATAGACGCAAAAAGCTGGAGTAACTCAGCGGGTCAGATTGCTTCCCTGGAGAAAAGGAATGGGTGCCGTTTTGGGTCGAGACCCTTCTTCAGACTGAGAATCAGGGTAAAGGGAAACGAGAGATATAGACAGTGATATAGAGAGATATAGAACAAATGAATGAAAGACATGCAAAAAAGTAACAGTGATAAAGGAACCAGGCCATTGTTAGCTGTGGGTTATGTGAGAACAAGCATAGACAATAAACAGGACTGAAGCTGGTACGACTTGGATGGGGAGGGAAGGAGGTAGAGGGGATGCAAGGATTACTTGAAGTTAGAGAAATCAATATTCATACCGCTGCAACAAGCAAAATATGAGATGCTGTTCCTCCAATTTGCATTTGGCGTCAATGGGGATTAAAGTGTTTGGCTGCAATGGGGAGCGGCCTCCAACAGAAGAAGCCGGGGACTCTGGTGCCGACTCACCTCGCCGTCGCGGAGCTGGCCGAGTCCGGAGCGGGTGGAGCGGTGGTGGAGCGCTGCTGCTGCTGCTGACTCGGAGGCTGCAACTGCGGGTCTGCGGACGGCGGCGCCGGGAGCCCGCGGGTCCCTGGAGGGAGACCGCTTTTCAGGGCTCCCGCAACGGCGACTTCTCCTGCCCGAGTTGCGGGGTCGAAGAGCTCCTGGAGCGGGGCCCAACACCACTGCCCCGCGCGGCTTGGAATGGCCGCGGGACTCTGCGAGCGCACACCGGGGGCTCCAACACCAAGACCCGGTGTGCGACCTTGCACCACCCGGCGTGGCTTTAATGGCCGCGGGACAATCGCCATCGCCAGCCGGGGGCTTTGACTTTGACTCTGTCATCGGGGGGGTGGGGGGGAGAGTGCAGTGGAGAGATAAGTTTTTTTTTGGCCTTCCATCACAGCAATGTGATGGATGTTTATGTAAAATGTAAATTATGTTGTGTCTGGGGTCTATTTGTTTGTAATGTATGGCTGCAGAAACGGCATTTCTTTTGGACCTCCAGGGGTCCAAATGACAATTAAATTGACTATTGACTATTGGCAATTGGGAGATCAGGTAGGTCCAGGCAGACTGAGCGAACGTGTTCAATGAAACAATCACCCAGTCCATGTTTGGTCTTGCCAATGTATAAGAGTCCACATCTTGAACCAGGTACAGTAGATGAAGTTGGAGAAGGTGCAGGACTGCTCTCTACTAGGATGGTTCAGCTGGGGGTAAAAACTAGACATCAAATGCTGGAGTAACTCAGTGGGACAGGCAGCATCTCTGGAGAGAAGGGATGGGTGATATTTCAGGTCGAGACCCTTCTTCAGACAGAAAGTCACGGGAAAGGGAAACGAGAGATATAGACGATGATGTAGATATGAAACAAATGGATGAAAGATAACAATGATAAAGGAAACAGGTCATTGTTAGTTGGTTGCTAGGCGAGAACAAAAAGCTGGTGTGACTTGGATGGGGAAGTGATGGAGAGGGAATGCAGGGGTTACTTGAATTTAGAGAAATCAATATTGATACCCCTGGGTTGTAAGCTGCCCAAGCAAATTTATGAGATGCTGTTCCTCCAAATTGTGACTTCAAAATCCCTGACCATGGAGGCCTAGGACAGAAAGGTCAGTGTGGGCATTAAAGTGTTTAGCAACTGGAAGAAACCGTCCCTTAATCTGGAGGTAGGCATTTTCACACTTCTCTGCATCTTGCTTGAAGGGAGAGGGGAGAAGAGGGAGTGCGCGGGTTGAAACATGTCCTTGATTATGCTGGTGGCCTTGCCGAGGCAGCGTGAGTGTAGAGTCAATGGACGGGAGGTTGGTTTGTGTGATGGTCTGATTATTATTGATTCCTATACTTTCCTCGCTGTTAACAAATACCACTAGTCGCAGGCCTCAAGCCTGATAAACAACCTTCCACCATCACTCTCTGCTTCCTACCATGAAGGCAATTCTCTATTCAGTCCATGCGATCTAACCTTCCAGAGCAGCCTACCACGCAGAAGATCACGAAATGCCTTGCTACCAGAGGAAGTAGGTGAGACAGAAACTATAAGAACATTTAAAAGACATTTGGACAGGTACATAGATAGGAAAGGTTTATAGGGGCATGGGCCAAATGTGGGCTGGTGGAACAAGGTTAGTTGGAGCATCTTGGTCGGCATGGGCAAGCTGGGCCAAAGGGCCTGTTTCCATGCTGTATTACTCAAATGCACATATATCTTATCCCTCAGAAATACTCTTCAGTAACTTGCCTACAACAGATGTTAGACTCACTGGTCTACAGTTCCCAAGTTTTTCCTCGCAGACCTTCTTACATAGAGGCTAAACATGAGCCACCCTCTCGCCTTCCCCGTGTCTAATGATAATTTATATCTCCGAGCCAGGACGCCTGCAATTTATCCTCTAGCTTCCCAGTGTCCTTAAACATATTGAATTTGGCCCAGATTTATCTACCTTCATACGCCTTTGGACGTTCAGCACCTCCTCAACCGTAACACGGACTGTCCTAAAGACATCTCCATTGACTGTCTTAAGTTCCCTTATCTTCTCTGTTTTACCGGGGAGATACACATGGAGATATACGCATTGAGGATCTTGCCCATCTTCAGCGGCTCCACAAAGAGATGACCACTTTAGTTTCTAAGTTCCAATAAATAAAATCCTAGCCTGCTCAACCTCACCCAATAAAGGCAGAAGAAAGCAGAACATTCCTCTAGAGATGTAAACATCACCACCTCATTTTGTCAAGAATATAACATCTTGGTCCTGTATAAAAATACAACATTTCTGGATGGGAATATTCAATACCATTTCTAAAACACTCAAAATTCAATTGGAGTCAGATTCAAAATTAATAATATTAGGAATGTCAGAGGGCTGCACTAAGTTAACGATATTCCAAAGACACTTCCTTGACTACGGTTTAATAACTGCGAAAAAACTTATACTTAAATTCTGGAAAAAGATAACAGTCCCCACAGTGAAAATGACCGAGACACTACATTTAGAAAAAATAAGGCTTGTTTTGTCTGACAAATCAGACCAATTTTCCAAAATATGGTCTTCTTTCATTGAATTCCTTCAACAATAGAATGGTTGAACACAAATTCACACCCGATGCTAGGGTTTGGTGAGTGGGAGTAGGGAAGGGTAGTGGGATATATCTCCGCTTTATTTTTCACTTCTTCATTAGTTCAGGGATTTTTCTTCTTTTTCGTATCTTTTTCGAAATTCTTTCCTTTCTTCTTCCTTTCCCTTCTTTCCTTTTTTCTTTTTTCCAATTCACCTATTAGTTTATAAAATGTTAAAACTGAAGCTGTACGAAAATTGTATAATTGTTATGCCGATTCTCCTTGTACAATTGCTTCTAACAAAATAAATATTTGTTAAAAAATAAATAAATCAATGAAAAAACCCCATCTTGGTACATTTTTGAAGACATTTATTTGGAATGATTTCGGAACTTGCACATTATTTCAATTTTTAATAGCTTAAAGTAAATTTGGTGTTCAAACCCTAAAAGTAAAACTTCCATGGGATGAAAAAAAGGATGGAGAAAAAATGCTGGAGTAACTCACTGGGACAGGATGCATCTCTGCATAGAAGGAATGGGTGACGTTTCAGGTCGAGACTTTTCTTCAAACCTGGATACTTACTGCATTCATCAGAGATGTGCATGTTCATATTTGTATTTTCATCAAATTTAAAAAAATAATATTTTGCTGTTGCTTAGCTGAAGCATCAAATTGGTAGCATTCATTCAGCATTTTCCTTCCCGCAGCATACTCTAACTGGGAGCTCACAGTGCAAATGAACCACAACTCTCACCCCATGTATAAATTGCTGGAGCATTAAAAGCCAATCAGTCACCCAAAGAAGCTACCATCAGAAACGGGTCCAGGCCAGTGTGGCCCAACAAATTTTCTTGAGGAGTCACCCATTTCTGAAATTTCAATGCATCTTCGGGTGCATGTGACAAATAAATTTGACTTTGAAAAGTAGGTTTTTGGGATTCATTTGAAATGTACTGTCTTCAGAGAGGTCTTGGTTTGGTCCAAAGATCTATGGAATCACGTTGATGTGTAACTCGAGTTTCTTGGCACAGCAACCCAGTTGGAAATGTTTGATCATCTCCACAGCACTATCGTTACATCACTATCCCAACACAACACAGTTGGGTTCTCTGCATTGATGGGCATGAATTTTCTTCAAGGTTTGGCTGCTGAAAGACTGATTCGCTCCAGGGGAGGACAATTCTCTTCACCACAATCAGGACTGGGCTTGAGCAATGGAATTCACTCATTCTGCACTTCAATTCCATCTCCTCTTGATGTCTTGGTTGTTTCAAGCTCTGGAATGTCGTCTATGTTTATTATCCTTTCCTTGGGGTTATTTTCAAAGTATGGGTATGGTCGCACTAGGAGGCCATTCTCATCAGTTCTATATTTCTTTAGCGCATCCTCTCGTCTTAACTTATGAATAACAGTTAACTCCTTCAATTCATACGGAAGCTCCAGTGAGGAAATCTGGCAAAAAATAAGCAGATAAATGTGACTCGAGTTCTCATGGGGAGAAGTAAAATTCAAATAAGAATCAGAGTGGACACCGTCCAATTAAACATCTAGCCCATTTCAAACTCAAATGGAGGGATCTCAACAGGATGTCAAGTGAACAAGGCAACAAGACATTCTGGCGAACACAAAAATGAGCATTAAGGACAGAGCCAAATGGCCAGATTACTGCTGAGTCTCTAAGGGCTATTAGCAGAACTACAGTCACTACTATCTATCACTTATGGTCAATGCATTTCTCATTCTTCAATTACCACACGATTACTTCTAATTCATTAGAGCAGCCTCATAAATGTGGTTTGCTCGAGACTATGAATTATATCGTAGCAAATATGTGTAAGTTACGTGATATTTTTGGAACAGAAGGCATGAAATCAAGAAACCTATAAAAGCCTGTATGCTGAAAAAAACGTGATGAAAGTTCATCAACTTTACTCTCTACTGACGCTGCCTGACCTGTTAAGTATTTCTCGCATTCCCTTCCTTAAATGTCTGAATGTGTTAAATAATCGGAGATACACTTTGAGAAGTATGAAAAAATGTAATCTATCCATTTCCTTGTTGCCTGTAGACAAAATTGCTGGAGAAACTCAGCGGGTGCGGCAGCATCTATGGAGCGAAGGAAAGAGGCAACGTTTCAGGCTGAAACCCTTCTTCATCCTTGTTGCCTGGCCTGTTGAGTTCCTCCAGCAGTTTATTTTTTGTGTTAAATAACTTTAAGTCTACATCTTTTCAGTTAAAAACAATTTTCTGAGTTTACAGACACTTAGCATTTCCAAAAAGAACTAGTGTTTTGCTCTTTCGTGGTGTTACAGGAAATATGGCCTAACCCCAATCACTGAAAGGGAGTGGAGGAAGTACTTATGTTAAAGGTGTCAGGGGCTGATCACTGTTTAGGAATGTTTAAGAGGGAACTGCAGATGCTGGAGAATCGAAGGTTACACAAGAAAGCTGGAGAAACTCAGCGGGTGCAGCAGCATCTATGGAGCGAAGGAAATAGGCAACGTTTCGGGCCGAAGAAGGGTTTCGGCTCGAAACGTTGCCTATTTCCTTCGCTCCATAGATGCTGCTGCACCCGCTGAGTTTTTCCAGCTTTCTTGTGTAACTGTTTAGGAATGGTTGGGCTTCCTCTAATAATCCAAAAATCACCTTGTGCCCAGCCTGCCTCTGGTGTATGGATCCCACGCCATTCACATACCCTGTGTGTGCAGCACAATACTGCACAAGCAACTTCCCAGCAAGCAGCACAGGCTGCCTGCTATCCTTCAAAGTCAGATTGCGCTCATTGCATGATGTATGCCATTTAAGACCAGGTGTCTAAAATAAAAACGATCAAGGGTTTTGCTGCTACCTCGAGTTTCCCACCACATGGGAGATTGGTCTATTGTTAAAGTTCAATTGGGCATGCATGAGAATGTCAAGACGATGCATCGAATGGTGGGTTTCATCAATTGGGCTAGGCAGTAAAATAAAATCTCTGCTTTTATTTTTTAATTTGCTTTTCATTGCAGAATAGTTTCCTGAAATTGCTAACCACTTTGCACGGAATTAGTCGAACAGTAAGTTTCAAAGCACAGACAGAATGTTTTTCAGAATTAACTATATTAGCAAATTGGGCACAAGCTTCGTGGAGAGGACAAGTCAGAGCCTCAGACACAGTCCTCGTCAGCACTGTTTCTTCCCAGGTTTCATCAAAGTAACTGTTTGCCCATCAGAAATCCCAAGAACTTTGCAGGCAAGCGTCACATTTTTTCCATACTGCTGTGTAGTTTCAATGTCAAGTCAACCCCACACCTTCCACAACTGTACACTCTGCGGAGAAAGCTCTGAGGAGAATCGTTGAATGGAAGGTACATGGATAAGGAAGTGTAAGGTGATTGTTTGCTCGTGTGTCAGACAACTTTCTGCCATCGCTTTGCCACAGCCAGTGCCTCTGCAGAGATTGTCCGCAGTGCATGCCTCTCCACCGCAAGTCAGTAGGTGGGCCATTGTCTGGACTTCTCCACGATAGCACTTGTCAGAGTTCGGTGTAAGGTGTGAAAACAGGACAAAGGGATTTCACACCTTACTCTTCCTTATCTATGTACCGCCCACTCTCCTGACAGCCTAAAGAAGGGTCTTGTCCCGAAACGTCGCCCATTCCTTCTCTCCAGAGATGCTGCCTGTCCTGCTGAGTTACTCCAGCTTTTTGTGTCTATCTTCGATTTAAACTAGCACCTGGAGTTCCTTCCTACACGTTGAGTGGAAGGTATGGGCGGAAATCCCGGGGAGCGATACGTCCGCCCCATGTTTTGAGAGGTGGGGGACAATCCCCCCCCCCCATGTTTTGTAATCCGGATTTTGAAATTTGGTGAAAGAAAATCTATTAAAATCTCCGCTTTCCGTGAGACAGTGGGGGTGTCACTGTTAAGCGCTTGTTAAATGTCTCTCATGACATGGTATTAACACGATGTGTCACCAATTGTGTTTTGACCTTCAAGTATTACAGAAGGTATTCACGCAGAATTTCTTAAAGCTGTCTGATGCGGGTACAATTACCATTTGAACTAATCGGATGTATTGGTGGATGGGAAAGATTTAAACGAGTATCGGATTTAAACGGTTCAGGTCATTAAGGGCTCCGGTCGAACGGGTTTCGTGGCTGGCTTGCAGGTAAGTCCCTCATTCACGTTATTTAGTATTTTTTCCCATCTCTCTCTCTCTCCCTCCCCCTCCAAGGTTGGTCTTCTGTTAGCCTTTATTTACTTCCGTTTTATTTGTTTAAGTGTTATTTACCACATTGTAGCTATTGAAAGATTTAAGCGGGTATCAGATGCTTTCTAAGGGCTGAACCGGCCCGTTCGCGGGGCTTTTCATCGCCCCTGGCGCGGCTTAAAATCAATCTGCTGCATCGAGGCTCCCGCCGGCCGATTCTAAGCCGCGCCGGGCGATGAAAGGACCCGCGAACGGGCCGATTCAAGCCCCACGATTTGGGGCGGACGAAGCTGCTGTTTCTGGAGTTCGGAGTCGGTCACCAACCAGGTCAGCTCCCGATGTTGCTGTCCACAGGGCCCACGGCCAAAGCCTCCAAAGCCTCACGCGTGTGTGCGCGGCCACCAA
Source organism: Leucoraja ocellata (assembly GCA_036785375.1). Taxonomy (NCBI): domain Eukaryota; kingdom Metazoa; phylum Chordata; class Chondrichthyes; order Rajiformes; family Rajidae; genus Leucoraja; species Leucoraja ocellata. The sequence continues at coordinate 36,445 of JAWMAR010003790.1, forward strand.
GAAATTGTGTCCCTCCCATGTTTTGATAGCGATTTCCGCCCCTGGAGGAAGGTATTTTTTACCTTGGGCAAGAATCATCAAACCATTTACTGTTGAGACACTCCCAGCCGGTTCATTTGGAAGACAAAAAGAAAGATGAGCAATTCAACCAGAAATTACTTGGAGGAATTTTCTTGATTGCCCAACTAGCTCCTACCTCAGCATACCCAAAAGAAATGTTGGGCATATTTCTGTACATGCTCATGTAGTTATCCACTTGCGTTGTGAAATCCATCATTAGCTTGTCCATCAAAACAGTGCGGAGTGAGAGCAGAAGCATGACTTCCATTCCTGCACTCTGCAACAAGTGTCGGGGGGGTGGACGGCAGCTCCACACCTTTGGATTAACCTACACATCAAAGACAGAAGGCAAGCCAATAAAAAACATTGACCTCTTTACAGATTTCAAAGTAAAATAATATACTCTCCGAGAGGTTGAGTTATAGCTAAACTTAACTCAACTTGTTACTGGATTAACCATGCAGCTACCTTAAGCAGCACAGAGAAACACAAAAAGCTGGAGTAACTCAGCGGGACAGGCAGCATCTCTGGAGAGAAGGAATGGTCGACGTTTCAGGTCGAGACCCTACTTCAGATCTATATTTAGATTTTATAGGCCTGGTGCTCGTCTGTGGGATCATGGGCCACTCGACCCGAAACGTCACCCATTCCTTCTCCCCAGAGATGCTGCCTGTCCCGTTGCGTTATTCCAGCTTTTTGTGTCTTAACCAGCATCTGCAGTTGCTGCCTACATATTTCTTTAGCAGTATAGTCTGTATATAGAGGTTGGAGGGAAGTGTGTGAAGAGGTGAGCGTGCACCAAAGGTTTGCACTCTCAGGGTAGAGAGAAACATGTGACATTGCAGTTGTACAGGGTCTTGGTGAGACCACACCTGGAGTATTGCGTACAGTTTTGGTCTCCTAATCTGAGGAAGGACATTCTTGCCATAGAGGGAGTACAGAGAAGGTTCACCAGACTGATTCCTGAGATGTCAGGACTTTCATATGAAGAAAGACTGGATAGACTCGGCTTGTACTCACTAGAATTTAGAAGATTGAGGGGGGATCTTATAGAAACTTACAAAATTCTTAAGGGGTTGGACATGCTAGATGCAGGAAGATTGTTCCCCATGTTGGGGAAGTCCAGAACAATGGGCCACAGTTTAAGGATAAGGGGGAAGTCTTTTAGGACCGAGATGAGAAAAAAAAATTCACACAGAAAGTGGTGAATCTGTGGAATTCTTTGCCACTGAAAGTAGTCGAGGCCAGTTCATTGGCTATATTTAAGAGGGAGTTAGATATGGCCCTTGTGGCTAAAGGTATCAAGGGGTATGGAGAGAAGGCAGGTACAGGATAGTGAGTTGGATGATCAGCCATGATCATATTGAAATGGCCTACTCCTACACCTATTTCCTATGTTTCTATGTGTACAGGGGTTAGAGGTACGTGTGAGAGGATTTGACTGCGTATTCCTAGGTTGGAATGCAGTTTTGGAAGAGGCAAGTTGCACCAAAGATCCTCTAGCGGAGCAAGATAGACCACTCCTGCTAAATGCTATGGGTTGACGTGTAGTACGCAACGTGGAGCTTTTTTCATCCATTTCAGCAACCCGACCCGACTCGCAGTGTAATCAACGTTGCGGGGGAACAGTTTGTGTTCATAAATTATAATTCTGAAAATGAGGAGAAGATTTTTACTAAAAGAACTTTTATTTTTACGAGGATGTTTTCGTAACCAGCTTCCGTCTCCGCACTAGTATCTTTGCTCCGCTACGGGATCTTTGGTGCGGAGACGGAAGCTGGTTACGGAAATGGGGCCGAAAATGACCCATGAATCTGCCCGTGACCGTACTACGTCTTTTTCGTCGAGTGATCTATCTTGCTCGCTATAGGATCTTTGAGTTGCACTGCCAGATTGGAGCAAAGTGGAAGGGAATAAGCAAAATATGTCTTCATTCTGCAGATGCTGGTAATCTGAAAACAACACAAAAATTGCTATAAACGTTCCGTCAGTCAGGCAGCAGTTGCAGAAAAAGAAACAGAATTAACATTTCAAATTGAAGACAGAATTGGGGAAGAGAGTAAATAAGGAGACACAAGATGTTAGAATTTGAAGGAACAAACAAACACTGGTTGAACAGCATTTATCGATGGAAAGGAACAGTTGACATTTTGTGGCAAGGCCCTGCATCAGTCAGGCTCAAGACAGTGTTGTTGCAGAGAGGTCAAGAATGCTATGTACCAGCATGTGGAATTAAGCATGAATCTCAGGATGCAATGAAAATGGTGCATAAAGAGATATTAGAAGTATGAACACATCTAAGATTCTGGGTGAAACTGAATTGCAAAGTGTGAAATTTGAGTTGGAATCCACATTAAATGAGTTGGAGGTGGAGCTGTGAGAGGTTTGGCCATCATCACATCAAATACAAGGAACGACGCAGAAACTACAGGTGCACAACCTTTTATCCGACGATCCAAATAACGAAAACCTCCGAATAGCGACATTTTTTCAGTCCTTGAAGAAAGGTCCTTGAAAACGTTCACCGAGGGCGGCCCGCAGAGGTGACAGCGGAACCTCCGGTCGGTCCTCGAAGAAAGGGGAACTAAATCCCCATTCATAAAAGAGAAGGTGAGGTTATATTGCGCGGGAGGGTTAATAATTGACAATATGCTGCTACGTGCCCGCTGAGTTAAAATAGTTCCCACGGTAGACTCACGATACACAGTGTATCGTGAGTCTTGCATGAGAACTTTTTAACTCAGCGGGCAGGCAGCAGCAAATTGTCGCTCCCTTAAGTTTCACCCCACCTACACCCCTCTGCTTCCCGGCCATGTGTGTGACCCCTTCCCTCCCCTCTCCAGCTCCCCGCCCATTGCACCGGCGCGGGGGCTTTGCACTGCCTTCACGTCGGAGCTAGTGCCAGTCACCGGAGACATCAGGACCAATGGGACACCGACCCCCAGGCCCACTGCAAGCACGGAGATCCCAGAGACCCACAGCCAGCAGCAGCCCAGCCCCGTTCCAATTCCAGAGGAACACGCTCCCCGTAGGGACCGAAGCTGATGGTGTGCGAGGTGCGTCTTAGTCTTGAGGTTGCGGATGAGGGGGCGCAGCTCGGGCTGTGACGTCTCCGGCCACCCCCTGTACAGGAGCTGAGACTGGGAACTGTGGGGTTGTTTGCAGTTGCAGAGGGAGGGGGCAAGGGCGGTACAGTTCCCAGTCTCAGCTCCATTCCAGGGGGGTGACCGGAGACGTCAGGACCAACGGGACACCGACTGCAAGCACGGAGATCCCAGAGACTCACAGCCAGCAGCAACTCTAGCCCAGCCCCGCTCCAACTCCAGAGGAACCCGGGTTGCGGATGAGGGGGCGCAGCTCGGGCTGTGGGCGAACAGCCACTTGTCGCTGTAGCGGCGCATCGGGGAGCGGGTTCCTGTTGGTCCTGACGTCTCCGGCCACTCCCCTGGACAGGAGCTGAGAGACGTCAGGACCACCAGAAGCCGCTCCCCGATGCGCCGCTACAGCGACAAGTGGCAGTTTGCCCACAGCCCGAGCTGCGCCCCCTCATCGGGACACCGACCCCCAGGCCCACTGCAAGCACGGAGATCCCAGAGACTCACAGCCAGCAACAACTCTAGCCCAGCCCCGCTCCAACTCCAGAGGAACCCGGGTTGCGGATGAGGGGGCGCAGCTCGGGCTGTGGGTGAACTGCCACTTGTCGCCGTAGCGGCCCATCGGGCAGCGGATTCCTCTGGAGTTGGAGGGACAGGGAGACACAGCGGCTTTTGAGAATGGTGGGCAATCACTTCCAAAGTTCTGCCCACACAGTCAGTACACCTCTCCCACACTTGTCTCCCGCACTAAGATCATCTCGCAGAGAATGATCCCAGCCTAACCCTCCCTATTCTCTCCTATTCTGCAAGAAAAAACTACATTGAAGACTCAAACTCGCGATCGAGTAACTGCCGGGATCGAGGCGCAAACTCGCGACCTTGCGGATATGAGCCGAGCACTCTACCACTGAGCCAGCCGTTAAAATCTACGCTAAAAATCTTCCATTCCGAAAGCCGAAAAATTCTGAATTACGAAAAGTGTCTGGTCCCAAGGCTTTCGGATAAAAGGTTGTGCACCTGTATTGTAAGATGTACCAGGCAAATAGAGACAGACTGAAATCCCTGTTCTCTCCTAGTCTGCTCTTCCAAGCTACCAACCATTCCACTTGCAGTATTTTCCCCAGCAACTGTAGGAGACCCAATACCTCTTCCCCTTCCACCATCCAGGTACCTACAGTCCTATCAGCAATTCACTTACTCTTCTTCCAATCTTGTGTGCTGCATTAAATATACATAATGTGGTCTCCATATTGGAGAAACCAAAGGCAGGTTGACCAATTACCCTATAGATCAGCTGTTCATTCCATGAGGGGACTTTGAGCTTACTGTTGCTCGCCATTTAAATTATCCATCCCACTCCCATTCTAACCTCTCTGCGTTCTCCTGCACTCTTATTAGGCTGTGGGCCGAGCATCAAAAATGTGTCTAGAAAAAGGATTTCGTGACCCAAGTCACCAAACTTCATGAAATTTTCACATATTGTGTAAAAATAATTATATAAATCACCCCTGAAACTCGTTATGAACAAGATTTGCACATTTTTTAATTAAATTAGAGAAAAAACGGAAAAATTTCGGGTATTTTTTAGTCCAATCAAAGCATGTTTAACATTGAGTTGTCTGCCAGTTGGCCAGTCACGCGCTTTGTTTCAGGCTAGCACTCAAAATGGCTGAGGGGGCTTCACAGATGCCTGATTTACTGGAGATTCCGATTTGTTGTTCTGTGGAATAAATGTCGTGGAAACTTGCAGCAGGTAATTGTATTTAGTGGGAAAAGCATTAAAAAGGCTGAAGAAAGTGCTGCTAAGTTGATGGAAGTGTTGAAAGTGATGGAAGTCTTGAAAGCAAAGTCCTTGCTGAGGTCCTGGAACACAATGATTAAGAGCCAGGAACCAACTCTAAGGTAAGATCTAAAGTCTGAATTTATGAAAATCTATCTGTATGGAGTTTAATTAATTTATAATGTGAATAAATTCATTCATTCATTACTTCATTCATTCACCTACTTCATTCATTCACTGACTTCATTCATTCACTGACTTCATTCATTCACTGACTTCATTCATTCACTGACCTCATTCATTCATTCATTCATCCATTCATTCATTCATGAAGTTGAGGGTCTAAACTATATGTATCCATAACACTGTCAATTAAACATTGTCACTAATGCCAGCCTGTTGTAGAGTAATAAGTCTTTAACAGCTAATCTCGGAGCTGCCTGCGAAAACTTACCAGGAAAAAGTGCTCCGATCGCATGACATAGCCGCTTTGCGAACGCGGAGTCGCGGATCATCTCCGCATGGGGGCAGGGGGAGGGGGAGGCTGTACATAGTGCCGTCTATAGCGGCCGTTATCAGACCCCGACAACGGGAAAAAAACGGAGGGATATCGATCGCTATTTATAAGCTTCCATTGCAGTGGAATTCCATTCCGTTTTTTTCCCGTTGTCGGACATATTGGACAGACTTATGACAGAGCATTCAGAAAGTATTGAGACCACTTCACCTTTTCCACATTTTGTGACGTTACAGCCTTATTTTAAAATGGATGAAATTCATTTTTTTTTATCATCAATCTACACACAATACCCCAGAATGAAGAAGCGAAAACAGGTGTTTAGAAATTGTTGCAAAGTAATTACAAATAACTGAAATATCACATTTACATAAGTATTCCTTTGCTATGACACTCAAAATTGAGCAAAATTGTCCGTAGACCCCCGAGACAGGATTGTGTTGAGACACAGATCTGGGGAAGGGTATAGAACAATTTCTGCAGCATTGCAGGTCCCGAAGAGCACAGTGGCCTCCGTCATTCTTAAATGGAAGAACTTTGGAACCACCGGGACTCTTCCTAGAGCTGGCCTCCTGGCCAAACTGAGCAATCGGAGAAGGGCCTTGGTCAGGGTGGTGGAGGTGACCAAGGGAGGTGACCAAGAACCCGATGGTCACTCTGACAGAGCTCCAGAGTTCCTCTGTGGAGATGAGAGAACCTTCCAAAAGGACAACGTGGACTCTCAGACCATGAGAAACAAGATTCAAGAAGACTTGAGGCTGCAAGCGTTGCCAAAGGTGCCTCAACAAAGTACTGAGTAAAGGGTCTGAACACTTATATAAATGTGATATTTCAGTTATTTATTTTTAATTACTTTGCAAAAATTTCTAAACGCCTGTTTTCGGTTTTTTTATTAATGGGGTATTGTGTGTAGATTGATGATAAAAAATGAATTTAATCCATTATAGAATAAGGCTGTAACGTAACAAAATGTGGAAAAGGTGAAGGGGTCTGAATACTTTCTGAATGCACCGTACGTTGACTCATAAGGTCACACTGCATTTGTGAATAGAGAGGCAGAGTTAGCAATTCAGATTGATGATCCTTCCCCAGTCTGTTGAAGTGTTAACCTGAAACATTACCTCTTCTTTCCATGGAAACAATCTAATCTGAAGAGAGTTTCCCGTATTTCCTGTTTTCTCGTGAACTTTATTTCTCACTGGTCTCTACTGGACTATAGAATGGCCTCACAGCAAATTATGCTTGGGAGAGAATACTTGTCTAAATTGCAATGATTCAATACCTCTTCAGTCTCAAGCCTTCAACCTTGATATGAAGCTAGCTATCATTTCTGTTCAGTGTCAGAATAAAATGCAAAACATGGAAGAATATTTGTTTGCTTGATTTTAACCGAGAATGCTAGAAATTCTTAGGAAATCAGGCACCAGTTATGAAAAAATATTTGAGGATAGATCAATCAACATTTGTAGTCTTATAGAAACATATAAAATTATAAAAGGATGAACAAGCTGGATGCAGGAAAAATGTTCCCAATGTTGGGCGAGTCCAGAGCCAGGGGCCAGTCTTAGAATAAAGGGGAGGTCATTTAAGACTGAGGTGAGAAAAAACGTTTTCACCCAGAGAGTTGTGAATTTGTGGAATTCCCTGCCACAGTGGGCAGTGGAGGCCAAATCACTGGATGGATTTAAGAGAGTTAGATAGAGCTCTAGGGGCTAGTCGAGTCAAGGGATATGGGGAGAAGGCAGGCACGCTTTATTTATACGGGACGATCAGCCATAATCACAATGAATGGCGGTGCTGGCTCGAAGGGCCGAATGGCCTCCTCCTGCACCTATTTTCTATGTCTATGTTCGCAATTGCTGCATCTGCAATATATTGATTTCAGATTAATTTCCCTTGAAAATGCCCAACTCTCATCTACTTTGTACTGAAGTTTACCTTCCGCACAAGTAGTCAGCCACCCATTTATCTTCTGTATTCTGCTAATGTCCTTGGCTGGCACCAAAACATTTGTACCAACTACCGTTACGTACCTTAAGAGCACACGCACTGTGCTGCAAGGATCGGATTTTTGTTCGAGAGAGGCCGAGGTGACGAACTAGACATTCTTCTAAAGTACTGACACAACTGGGAAGAAGGCCTCCTGTTTCTTTGAAGAACTGCATAACATCAGCAACCTGCACATTGTAAAAGAAGTCCAGTATGGTAAATGATGCAGCTGCAAGTTACAGAACCTGTACACAATCCTCAAGTTAATTTGGATGTGAGTTAGAGGGGAGAAGGTGACGGTTAGAAGATCTAATCTAAATGCAGCTACACCTACTCAATCCATATCAACCAAAGGTCAGGGATGGATAGAAAGAAAGAACTATTTACCACCCAGCTATTTTACTATTTAATTGCTGGAGTGGTGAATCGTGACTGATCACCAAAGAGAGCAAGGTAAAAAAATATTTTAAATACTGTTACCACAAAAAAAAAATCAGAAATATCCTTCTCCCAACAGGAGAGGTTTCATCTCCACGGTGGAGATGAAACTTTTGAACCAGAACGTTTGTGTTACCTACCCATTTCATAGGTTTTTTAAATCAGATCAATCACTGTTGTTGAGATAAGTGCAAGGAAACAAGTGTGAAGAATGGTTCCGACCTGAAACATCACCCATCCTTTTTCTCCAGAGATGCTGCCTGACCCGCTGAGTCTTCTTCTTGCGTATGGCGTGCACAGCCTAAAGTTGCAGGACAACTTGTTCTATTTGATCTTATTTGATTGTGCACGCCAGGTTGATTGCATTCGTCGAAACAGGGCGGTCCACGTGAAGGTTGCAATCTCCCACCCCACCCGCTGAGTTACTCCAGCACTTTGTGTATATCTCCGAAACAACACAAGGCTTCACTGTGATGTTGCTCTTCTGAGCAAATGAGGCCAAGGGCTGATCATATCATGGTGTATAAAATCATCAGGGAGTACAATAGGGTGAATACTGTCTCCCCCCAGGGTAGGGGAATCGAGAATGAGTGCATAGCTTTAAAGTAAGAGTGGACAGATTTATTAGGAACCTGATGGGCAACTTGTTTTTCACAACAAGAGGGCTGCTGGGTGTGTAGAACAAGCTGTCATGTAGCCTGACCTTAATATAATATGAGGCCTGCCGTGTAGCCTGACCTTAATATGCTGAGATATTCCAGCACTTCATGTGTTTTTTTGGCCAGAGGAAGTAGTTGAGGCAGGTAAAAGTACCATTTAAAAGCTATTTGGACATGCACATGAATAGGAATGTTTTACAGGGATATGGACAAAATGCAGGCTAGCTTAGATGGGGCACCTTAGTTAGCATGGACTTGTGGCAAGGGGTCTGTTTCTGTGCTGTATGATTTCAAATCTAAATTAGCAAGCTGTCTTCCTAGTCCCATTTTCCTTACTTTTCACATTTATATGTGGATGGACCTCTCGTACCGTTTATGACCTTTTTATTCTCTTCAATGAGCTTGTTCTTATCATCCTAGATATTATTATTCAGCTTTCAGGAAGGCAATGAGCCCGTTCTTCTGTTTCCACTCACACCCCTGGATTTTCCCCCCGTATGTTAGAATTTTTTACTTCCTTCTCGGTTCCTTCCCTGAAATATCACTACGTCTTTGTTGTGGTACAGACTAACCCACATTTCATTTCAGTGACGTTTGTGCATTGGTCAATGTAACACACTAGCATTTATGTTGAAATGAGTGGGTCACAAGTCGTAAGAAACTGGATTGGCGAGACTGAGACCGAGTCTTGCTTAAATAGTTTTTTGTGTAATCTTTTTGCTTTGCAAATACTTAAAGAGACTGCAATTGACAACTGATTCATGGCTGAATTCCAACAATGAAACAGCAAGAACATGGACATTAGCCAATAATTGCTTCACAATATTAAATGGCAGAGGTCAAAAGAAAACAAAACAAAGCCGTTAATCAGATGAATAATCTGGTGCTTATATTAAAGTCAAGATATTTCTATTGACTCGTTTTTTTCCGGATCTTGGTGTTGTTGGTGTGTAAAACATTTATTCCCCTTTCCTAATTGCCCTTGATAAACTGGAGATAAGCCACCTTCTTTTGAACTGCTGCATTCCTTCAGGTGGAATTCTTCCCAGAGCACTGTCGTATCGGCGTTCTGGAATTATGACCCAGCGATGATGAAGGGTTATTCAAACAATACACGATGGTGTGCAATGTGAAGGAGAACCTGCAAGTCCTGTTCTCATGTAAACACAACCCTTGTAATTCCAGGTCTGGTTTAATTTAGAGATACTGTGCCGGAAACAAGCCCTTCAGCCAACACAGCGATCCCCGCTCACTAACACTATCCTACACATACCAAGGACAATTTTACATTTATATCGCCAATTAATCTACAAACCTGTACATCTTTGAAGTGTGGGATGAAACCAGAGCTTCAGAGAAATCCTATGCAGGTCACACGGGTCTCTAAACCTGAACCATTCAGTTTCCAGGATGGAAAAATGAAATAGTATCAGAGGGCACAGCTTTAGGGTGAGTGAGACAAAGATTAGACTTTTGAGGGGCAAATTGTAAAGTGAGGCAGGTTTTTTTTACACATAGGGTGGTTGAAAAAGGTACGTTAGTGGCATTTAAAATACTTCTGGATGGACATATGGATATGCAGGGAATGGAAGGATTTGGGTTATGTACAGGTAGATCAGTGATGGTCTTGGCATCATGTTTGGCTGAAGGGCCTTTCTTGTACTTTACTGTTCTATTCTGGGCAGGAAGTTTAGAAGAGGAAACAAATCACTTTCTCCAGGAGACAAGTCTAATTTAGCAGCTGCTCTGAAGCCATTTTGATGAATAAAGTTGTCATATTCAGTTGCCATTTCAAATATATGAAATCTAAGGTTATGACGAAAAGTCGCTGAAGTACTAATCTAAAAGTCGTTAGCATTATAGTACGTCAAACTGAATAGCAATCACCAAATTATTACATCACTTATGATTTTAAAGATACCAGTAGTGAGGCATTAGGGAAATAAAGGGAAATGAAATCAATTATGTTGTAGTTACATTTCACTGTATGCCTGACAACTTCAGTTGGTACTTCAGTGCAGAGGGATTAGAAAGATTATAGGTTCACCGGATGAAAGATAATGTTGCTTTTAATGATCCTGAATCACGCATAGAGCTAAATGTATACAATGAAAATAGGCCACATGGTGTTCAGTTTGTAGAAGTATTGCATTAGTGTTTAAAAAATAGATCCCCTATGAAATAAGTCAAAAGTCTGTTGTCGACTGAAGCAAACAGTGTGTGGCCATCACACTTTGATGTACTATCATCAGCTAAATTACTTTGTATCCTGCAGATTATTTCAACACATTTCTTTACTGATGCATCACAGAACACAGACTCAGCTTGCTGGAGTATCTAGTATGTCGACATCAGTAGAAACAAAGAACTGCAGATGTAGACAGAAAAGGACAGTGCTGGAGTAACGCAGCTGGTCAGGCAGCAACTCTGGAGAACATGGATAGGTGTTTTGGGTTGAGATCTTTCTTCAGATTGATTGTGTGGGGGGGTGGAGAAAGCTGAAAGAGGAGCGGCAGAACAAAAAGCAGCAGGTAATAGGTCGACACTGACATAGGGGGTTTTCTTGACAGGGAGATGGTTGAAACAAAGGCCAGAGGCAGAACTGAGAATGTGAGACAGGTTTGACTGGTTGCCGAGTGTGAATCCAGGGGGAGGGGAGATGGCGGGAAGGTGCGGAGGGGAAAAAATAGGTTGGAGTCCAAATGGGGCATAGGATTAGCTGGAGCTCACCTAAAATTGGAGAATTAGATGTTCATAGCATTCAGTTTGTAAAGGGCCTGTCCCACTACAGCGATCTTTTAGGCAACTACAGGCGACTAGGCTTTCGCCACATGGTTGCCGGGGTGTCGCCTGTATGGTCGTGAGTCGTCTCCCAAAGAGTTGTAGTGTCTTTCTGGTCGCCGCTGGATTTGCAACATGTTGTAAAATGTTCGGCAACTGTGGGATTGACACCAATGAGCATAGCTTGAGGTAGGTGCTGTCGTAGGTTGTCGCCAGGTTAACGTAGGTTGTCGCCGGTGCTGACTCCGGTGAATTCCATTGTCTTTTTCGATGGCAGTCGCCTAAAAAAATCGCCTAACGTTGCCGGTTCAGCGACCTGCTACGACTATGACAGTCACCGACAGTTGCCTAAAAATCGCCAAGTGGGACAGGCCCATAAGCTACCCAAGCTGAAGATGAGGTGGGGCTCTTCCTCCAGTTTGCGTGTGGCCTCACACTAATAATAATAATGGATGGGATTTATATAGCGCCTTTCTAGATACTCAAGGCGCTTTACATCGCATTATTCATTCGCTCCTCAGTCACACTCGGTGGTGGTGAGCTACTACAGTAATACAACAATACAATACAACGGTTTATTTGTCACATTGCACAAAAAGTGCAAGTGAAATGATATGTCAGCAGCGATACAATGATAAAGGGCACACACAAAAACACAATAAAATTTTAACATAAACATCCAGCACAGCATTCATCACTGTGGTGGAAGGCACACAATTTGGCCAGTCCTCCTCCATTTTCCCCCGTGGTCGGGACCTCAACCCTCCGCAGCAGTCGATGCGGGCGTCCAGATGGTAAGGACAAGGTACAAGTCCAGGTAAGTCCAGAGTCGGCTTCTCCACCCGAGACCGCAGCTTTTAGTTGGTATAGGCCGGCGGCTGAAGATTTAAAGTTCCCTCCACGTCGCAGCCATAAGCACCGCAGTCTGCAGGGCCGGCGGTCGAAGCTCCCCTCCAGGGGTGATGTTAAGTCCATATCGCACCCGCGGTAGAAGTTGGCCGCGGGCCGGCGGTGGAAGCTTCTTCTGGCCACAGCTGCCCTGGGGCAGACTGACGGAAGCGTGGCTGCTAATCTGCGCCTACGGCCCTTCCGACCACCACCAATCACTCACACACATTCACACGCAGGCAAAGGTGGGTGAAGTGTCTTGCCCAAGGACACAACGACAGTATGCACTCCAAGCGGGATTCGAACCGGCTACCTTCCGGTTGCCAGCCGAACACTTAGCCCATTGCGCCACCTGTCGCCCTGGCAATGGAACACAGAAAAATCAGAGTGGGAATGGGAAGGGAAGTGGGAATGGTTAGCAACCGAGAGATCCAGCAGGTCTTGGCGGACTGAGCGTTCACCAAAACGATTGCCGAGTCAATGCTCGGTCTGACTAATGTACAGTAGGCCATCTTGGGAACACCAGATGCTGTAGTTGAGGTTAGAGGAGATACACGTGAACCTCTGTCTCAACTGGAAGGACTGCTGTGGTCCCTGGATGTAGGCGGTATAGAGATAGTTATAACATCTCCTGCTGTTGCAGGGGAAAGTAGCTGGGGAGGCAGTGGTTTGGGTGGGAATGGAGGTGAACCACGGAGTTGCTGAGGGAGCGGTCTCTGCGTAAGGGTGAAACTGGGATCATGTTGGAGGGGGAGGAAATATCAGAGTGTGATGCGGTGGTTGGTGGGGGGGGTGAAAGGCGAGGACCAGGGGAACACTTGATCTGACTGGGGGAGGGGGAACAAGAGCAGAACTACGGGACAGAGGAAATGCAGGGTGATCTGGACCTTCCTGGTGGGGGAATGGAGGTGTACAGAGACTGGACACCCATGGTGAAGATGAGGCAATGGAAGCCTAGAAAGTTATTAACGAGAAGAAGAGCGTGTGAGGTGGCTTACACGTCGGTGGGAAGGGACTGGACGGGGGGGGGGGGGGGGGGGAGAAACAGGATGGAATTGAGGCATGTGGAGATGAATTCAGTGGGGCAGGAGAAGGCAGAGATGAGGGGTTTTGCTGGAGCAGTTCTGTTTGTGGAGGAGATAGAGGTAGGCAGTGTGGAGCTGGGGAACCATAACATTGGAGGCTGTGGAGGGAGCATCTCCAGAGGCGATGAGATCAGAAACAGGTGGGAAATGATGGCCCGGTGTTTGTTTGTGGGCTTATCGTCAAGGAAGGGGTAGTTATGAGGAGGGGTCCAAGAGCTGGGGTCTCAGCCTCAGCACTGTCCAGGTCAGCCTGCCAGACTACAACAGAACCTCCCTTGTTGGTAGGTTTCACTGAGCTGTGTGTTCAGAGAGGGGGAGATTGGATTGTCTTGAGGGCAGTAGAGAAGTTAAGAAGGTTGATGTTACGCCGGCAGTGGGAAAAGGTCTAGAGAGGATAGAAGGCCTGGCTCCTTCGCAAGAGGAGGGAGAGTCCTATAGATGGAAGAAAGGTCACCACTCTGAGATGAGGACTTCTTCCCTTAGAAAAATAACCGAAGGCAGAATCGACAGCTCTACATTATGGCGGGCCCGTCATTCATTGAGGGGTTTAAGGGTAAGGCCTCTCTTGTGGTCAGACCATTCTGTATTGAAAGGAGGGAGGTCAGGGAGGGATGATAAAATCATGATGGGATTGGGGGGGGGGGGGGTTACTGGAGTCAGAAAGGTGGAAGGAGGCTCAGGGGAGGTACTGTGGGGCAGGGGGGGTCGTGGGTGAGAAGGTTGTGGGCTGAGTGGGGAGGGTTAATGCAAGGGTAGGAATAAGGAGAAGTAGTGCGGTTTGATGATGGGGAAGGGCAGCAGGGCCCAGCGGTACCGTTACTGAGATTCCGCGCGCGCCCGTGGGAGCCAGACCACGTGGCGATGGGGTCATCAGCGTGGAGGATCCTCGGCTTGGAACTGAGCCTGGAATCCTGGTGAGTTGACAGCCCCGGCCTGCTGGTGGCAGGGAAGATGTGAGGATCGGCAGGCGGAGTCAATGGTTGCGGCCTGCACGCGGCTAGAGTGCAGGTAAGGGTGGGTGGGTGGTGGTGGTGGTGGTAGCAGGTGTGGCCTGGAAATGGACGGGGAAGCTGTGTGGGTCTGTGGTGGTCTCAGCGTTAGTGGGTCCAGTGTGGAATCGGCAGCAGCTGCTACTTCAATGGTCGGAGAGACTGGAAAGGCCATATTAATTCTCCTAGGCCTGAACCTCTTGTACTCTAATTCCAAAAGCTTCATGAACGACAGAGATAAATACAAAATCTCTTTCCGTCATTTAATTATTGGTCTTCAGCACATAAATTGTTGTTTGAAAGGTCTGTTCCTACGTTGTGCTGATCTATGCTCCGATTGAGTCTTTAGATCCTCTACATTCTTCTCCATCCTCCAACACAAGACAAGCAGCTCGGGCTTTAAGCTTTGAGTTGGGGTTCAGTTGCTTACCTCCTACTGTTCACAGTTCCCACCTTACGCTCACCAGTGCTCTGAATTCAGATTAATCCATGACTCCCAGTATGTCTTTTCGCAACAGGAGGATCTATACAGCATGGAAACAAGCTCTTTGGCCGAGCTCGTTCAATCCTATACTTGAGCTATTTCCCCAATTCAACCCCATTCTCTGCCAAGTTTAACTGATGCACTTCTTCCTCACATTTTGTTTTTAAAACTGTTACTCTGCTGGTTGCTGATGCTCAGGAGGCAAGCGATTATTCCCCAACTTCACCATGGAGAAAGTGAGCTGCCCTTTTGAATTGCTGCAGACTTTCTGTGGAGTTGCTTCCATAAAAACAGAAACTGTTGGAAATGTTCAATTGGTCCATATATCACAGAGTTCACAGAAGATTCATATTTGATCTTTCCTTTTGTTCCATCTATGCTGCCTGTTGATGGTATTCTCCACAGAGTGCTAGCTTTCAGGCACATATAGATGTCAAATAACATGTCCCCTGACCATTTCCTCTACCCACCATATCCATTATGTTAAATCCACATTCCACATTCCTGGAATTCCTTTCATTAGCTGAATATTGTACTCTTTTCTTCCACACCAACCTGAACTCCACCAAGATCCCTTCATACTAAATAAAAAAGTTGAACAAAATACTGACTCACTGCAACAGAGGGCAGCTGGAAGTTGAGAGAATGATGTGCATCAATAATTAAACTCGGGGTGTTTTTTATGTTCAGCTCACCTGAGTATCAAAGACATTGGTGAGGTCCACCTGATATTGGTGGTACAGGCAGTCGGAGACCAAGCGACAGTTGTGTATCACCTGAATCAAAGAAAGGTTACATTTTATCCTAATTACTTTGCAATACAAGTAACTACCAACTGATATTAGTACATAGAGTCTTAACAGCACTTCAAGGCACGATTTATATCTGGTGGTTCTCGCAGATAGAGTTCACTGCAATCCTTTTAATAAAAAGCCAAAATAAAAAAACCTAACAGCGGTTATTACTAAATGAAATAATTTGACTTCCATCGGTTTAATTGGTTGACGTATTGTTTATCAATTGATATTTACAAAGCATCTTTAATCTAGAAAAATAATCCAATGTGATTCACAAATGAACAGTTGGTTAAAGTTGGAGGTTGGTAGAGTTGAACATAAGTGGTTAAAAGGGGCTGTAAGAAAGGGTTTGCAGATGTAACATGAAACTTAGACAACTGGAAAATGACAGGCATGGTGGATGAAGTGATGCCTGAGTAAAAGGGCCAGAGGAGAAACAAGATCAAGGATGATGGCGGACAAACTGAAGGTTGAACGACAAAGACATTTGAACGCAAAGATCAAGATTTTACACTGAAGGTAGAGAGGGATTGGAAACCAAGAAAACACAGGAGGAGTGGGGTTAAGGCAGCCTTTGGCACACTTGCCTTCTTGGGAAGAAGTATTGAGTACGTGATTTAGCTATACAAGTCGTTAGTGAGACTACACCTGGAGTACTGTGTGGAACACTAGCCGCCCTGATATCGAAACAATGTTATTAAGTAAAACTGTGCAGAAGCAATAAGCGAGTTCGGTATTCCGAAAAACGCAAGGAATCATGGGATTTGTTAAAGGGTCATTCACCATAAAGGAAAAGCTGGCAGAAGAAACTCTGTATAGATTCTTATCTTTATTCATCATTTATGTGTAAAAATATATTTAATCTGAGGAACGCGGGTGCCGAGTGGTCACATTATAGGAAAATCAATGTATTCCAGACTGGAACACAGCGACTTCGTTTGAGTTGAATTTGAGTCGAATTTCACTATTCTGCTCATTTCAAGGCAATGGAATTCTTCAGCCTCATCTATGAGTACGAATGAGCAATGAAATTCTCAATTCCAGAGAGACTCCCATAAATGATCAACTCCTCATGCCCCCAAAGGAACAGGTAGCAGGAGAGCGTGGTGTAACAGCGAGAGAGGGGGGCAGATGTGAGAAGGGACGGGGAGAGTGGGCACACCGACAGCCAACCGACAGCCCCGGACCGACAACACCAGCGGCCCCAGGCCCACAGCCAGCACAGAGAAGAAGTGGCAACTCCAGCCCAACCCCACTCCAACTCCCGAGGAACCTGCTCCCTGACGGGCCGGGGTCCACCAGCAAACCCCCCCCCCCCCCCCCCCCGGCGCAAGCCGAGCACCAGCCATCAACGGGGATACACACAGAGCGCTGCAGCAACTCAGCTGCCTCCTCCCTGCGCCGGCTGCAAGCCCGGCCCGGCACCTCCGGCCGCCCCCGGACAGGGACGGGATACCGGGTGGGGATGGCCCAGCACAACTCAGCATCGCCGGGGACCTGGGCTTGACCACGGACGAGCATGATCTCGCTCACTCATCAAAGCATAAAGCAATAAAAACGAGAAAATAATATTTTAACAAAGGAACACTAAATACAACTATTTCTTAGTATTATTTTCTTACCTAGAAGATTCAAACCTGGAAAAAATGGAAGAAATGAAGGTGTATATGTACACAGCTCCACTGCTTTCCAGCAATGTTTATGCAGTGACTTTTGACCTGGGCATGCGCAGTCAGAATACCGGGAATGTCACCGGGGCTTGAAGGATAGACTGGAACTCTTTCTATGGAACATCTGTGTCTGAGAGGAGACCTTACTGAGGTTTACCAGATCATGAGGGGCATGATTGTAACACTCAAGTCATTTTCCTGGAGTAAGCAGGTCTACCAGCTGCACCACTGTGCCACCTTCATTTGGAAGGATATCCCAGAGGAAGCTATAGAGGCTGACACAATTACTATTTTTAGAGTCAGATGGCATGGAAACAAGTCCTTCAGTCCATCTCGTCCACGCCAATGAAGATGCCTCATCTAAGCTTGTCCTACTTGCTCGCATTTGGCCTATATCTCTCAAACATTTCCTATCCATGTACCTATGTAAAGATCTTTAAAATGTTGTTATTGTACCTGCCTCGACTTATCTGGCAGCTCGTTTCATTTACCCACTACCCTCTGTGGGAAAAAGGTTGACAAAGAGATGGCATCCTTACAGGAGGCAGAATGGGAGAAGGTATTGTCGAGGTAGCAATGAGAGTCTGCAGGTTGATAGATGTCAGTGGCATGTCCGTCTCCTGCGAGGGGGACAGAGAAATTAGCAAGGAGGATGAATTCCAGGAGACTTTGAGGGCAGGATGGAAGTTAGTGGCAAAGGTAATAAAATTGACGTGTTCAGCACAAATGCAGAAAGCAGCACCAATGCAGTCGCAATGCTCCATGCAGGTGGGTATGTCTCTGACAGCGGGTGAGGCAGTATGTCTCCGACTCTGCCACACCTATTATCAAGATTAGTTTAGTTTCGCGATAAAGTGTGGAAACAGGCCCTTTGGCTCACTGTCTACACCGACCATCGATCACTGGTACACTAGTTCTATCCTACACACCAAGGACAATTTAGTGATGCCAATTTAACCTCTAGACCTGCACACCTTTGGGATTTGGAAGTAAACCGGAGCAGCTGGGAAAATCCACGCAGTCACGGGGAAAACGTACAAACGCCATACAATCATCACCCAGTCAACCTGGGTCTGTGGCGCTGTAAGGTAGCAACTCTACCACTGCGCCAGCTGTTTGCATTGCCCTTATGCCCTTGCAATGCATGTTCAAAAATATGAATCATAAATTACTCTTTGTTACGAACGAGCTCAACTAATGATGTTTCCTCTTACTGGGTAGACAAAAATGCTGGAGGGACTCAGCGGGTGAGGCAGCATCTATGGAGAGAAGGAATAGGCGACATTTCAGGGGTGAGACCCTTCTTCAGACTGATGTCGGGGAGGGGGGGGGGGGAAGAAAGGAAGAGGCGGAGACAGTAGGCTTGTGGGAGAGCTGGAAGGGGTGGGAAGGATGAAGAAAGCAGGGACTAACTGAAATTGGGGGTCAATGTTCATACCGGTGGGGTGCAAACTACCCAAGAAAAATATGAGGTGCTGTTCCTCCAATTTGCGCTGGGCCTCACTCTGGCAATGGAACAGAATGGTCGGATTCGGAATGGGAGGGGAGTTGAAGTGCTGAGCCACTGGGAGATAAGGTTGGTTATTGCGAACTGAGCGGAGGTTCAGGTTGGTTATTGCGAACTGAATTTCCTCTTATTAGAGTGTCTTTAACCAGGGCTCAAGATCTCATAGTGAGGTCTCAGCAATTTAGTCAAAGGAGAAATCTGTTCATCCAGTGTAGTGAACCTTTGGATTTTCTCTACTAAAGGGCTCAGTGAAGTCAAGAAACAAATTTGATTGATTTTTAGATATCAAGATAATCAAGAGAATCAAGAGATAAGAATTCAGGAAAGTGGTGCAGAGATAAAAGATCAACCACAATCTTTGTGAACAGGCTCCTCCTATTTCTGTAATGCTATTGCTGGTTGCTAAACGAGAGTTCGTTCACCCTAGTGTGTAATAAACCTTTCCTCAGTGATCATTATCTGAAGAATTTACCTCTTCACTCAGTACCATGCTGTCTAATCCTACAGCTTTCAGTCATTTCCGTTTTCTTTTCATTTTGGATTTCCACAATCTGTGGCGTTTTGCTGCAGCTTTATTTCATTCTCAGAGAGATGAACAATTAATTCTAATATTCAATTTGGATTCCATGAACCAAATTTTTGTTCATGCATAAAAAAACCGTTACCTCGTCTGTTCTTGTAACAAAAGATATGGCTTGACGAAAAATTAGACTTGCAGTTTGAATCTAGGGAGAAGTGGGATTGACTCAAGTTCCCCAATCCCTGAATACTAACTCCAGGCACACAGGATCCTCACAGACCAATTCATGGACAGATAATTAGGCTTTACATCCCTCTTTCATTGGATGCTCTAACCGCCCATAATGCAGATAAATGGCATGTCTGAAGTAATGCTCCAAGACATAGAACAAGCTCAGAGAAGATTGAGAACTACAAATGCTGGGTCAGTAAAATGAATCAACGTGTCAACAAAGTTGAATACGAGGAACTGCAGGTGCTGGTTTACAAAAAAAGAAACAAAGTGCGGGAGTCAGGCAGCATCTCTGGAGGTCATGAATTAAAGAAGGATTCCAACTCAAAACGTCATCTATCCATGGTCTCCAGAGATACTGCCTGAACCCACTGAGTTACTCCAGCAGTTTGCGTCTTTTTATGTCAACAAGGCTAATTTAAAACTAAATTCTAACAATATCCACCCCACATTTGTGTAGGAGGAAATATTTGACTTTGTCCCAGTAATAGGAACCTACAGTGCCCTCCATAATGTTTGGGACAAAGACCCATCATTTATTTATTTGCCTCTGTACTCCACAATTGGAGATTTGTAAATAGAAAATATCACACGTAGTTAAAGTGCAACATTGTCAGATTTTGATGACAGAATTCTCTCTATAATAAAGAAAAATCCCCAAACACCTGTCCAACAGATCAGAAACACTCTTCAGGAGTCAAATGTGGATTTGTCAATGACCACTGTCCGCAGAAGACTTCATGAACAGAAATACAGAGGTTACACTGCAAGATGCAAACCACTGGTTAGCTGCAAAAAATAGGGATGGCCAGGTTACAGTTTGCCAAGAAGTACTTAAAAGAGCAACCACAGTTCTGGAAAAAGGTATTGTGGACAGATGAGATGAAGATTAACTTATATCAGAGTGATGGCAAGAGCAAAGTATGGAGGAGAGATGGAACTGCCCAAGATCCAAAGCATATCTCCTCATCTGTGAAACACGGTGGTGGGGGTGTTATGGTCTGGGCATGTATGGCTACTGAAGGTACTGGCTTACTTATCTTCATTGATGATACAACTGCTGATGGTAGTAGCATAATGAATTCTGAAGTGTACAGACACATCCTATCTGCTCAAGTTCAAACAAATGCCTCAAAACTCATTGGCCGGCGGTTCATTCTACAGCAAGACAATGATCCCAAACATATTGCTAAAGCAACAAAGGAGTTTGTCAAAGCTAAAAATTGGTCAATTCCTTCAGTGGCCAAGTCAATTACACGATCTGAACCCAATTGAGCTCGCCTTTTTATATGCTGAAGAGAAAACTGAAGGGGACTAGCCCCAAACAAGCAAAAGCTAAAGATGGCTGCAATACAGCCTGGCAGAGCATCACCAGAGAGACACCCAGCAACTGGTGATGTCCATGAATCGCAGACTTCAAGCAGTCATTGAATGCAAAGGATACGCAAACAAAATACTTAACATGACAACTTTCATTGACATGACATTGCTGTGTCCAAACATTATGGTGCCTGAAATGGGGGGAGGGGGCACTATATATATATATAAACACTGTTGTAATTTCTACATGGTGAAACCAAAATGTATAAAATGGCCTTTATTAAAATCTGACAATGTGCACTTTAAGCACATGTGATTTTTCGATTACAAATCTCAAATTGTGGAGTACAGAGACAAATAAATAACGATGGGTCTTTGTCCCAAACATTATGGATGGCACTGTAGATTCAAAATGCAGGGATCAAGTGCATACTTTCTGACCAATGAAAGCGTGGATCCCAAGGCATCAGATGAAGCTGGATACATAGGGTGTTTGAAGAGAAGCCTTCTGGCCTAGGGTTTCTAAAACATCGTCCTCCTTCCAGCAACAATGCTTTCCCTTTCCATTGCTGATGGGGCCCTTGCACGCATTCTCTTCATTTCCGGCATGTCTGCTCTCATCGACCCACTTCCCATACAGAACAGCAATAGAATTCCGTTGGTCCTCACCTTTCAATTGAATAGCCTCCCAGTTCCAACACACCATCCTCTGTCATCACCATACTCTATTCTCTACCAATTTCAAAGTGCACCCAGCACCAGGCACATCTTCCCTTCTTGTCCTCTTTCTGCAGAGACTACTCTCTTCCTGACTTCCCGGTCTGCTCATTCCCTCCACATCCACACCTCCCTTTCTGTGCAAATTTCCCCAGCAATTGTAACAGATGTAACCCAGTCCCTATTCTCCGTCCTTGCCACCATCCCAGGGACCAAAAGTACTTCCAAGTGAGCAACGGTTCACCTGCATGCATTGGTGCTCATGTTGTGGTCTCCTCGACGTTGGTGAAATCAAATCATTGAGTAAACATCAGAGGCCTTGTGTCTGCAACAGCCGTTCCACCCTCTGGTTGCACATCATTTTAACTCTCCTTCTCACTCCCACACCGACCTGTATGTCCTTGCCGACTGCATTGCTATAGAGGGGCCAAATGCAAAGTGGAAGAACATCTAATTTCTGCTTAGGTGCCTTGCAATCCAATGGGCTGGGCATTGAATGTTCTTATTTGAAGTAATCCACACCAACAGTGTTCTCCTCCCATGTACACTCATCTGTCTTCCTATTTTCTTATCTCCCTTTGTTCACATATCTCATGCCCTTTCCCCATCTAGTTCCATCTGCCCATCACTCTCTCCCCATCTGCTTCCACCTATCAGCTACCCATCCCTCTCTCCCTCGTACAGCTGCACAATACCAACCTTTCCTCATCCCTCAGTCCTGATGTTGGGTCTCCATCTGAAACATCTACTCATATGTCTTTTGCCTCCACGGATGCTGATTGAATTTCTGAGTTCTTTGCACATTTTTTTGTTCCACATTCCAGCATTTTGTCTCCTTTTGTTGTGCTTGTTCAAACTCTGATTTCTGCACCAGGAACCAGAGATCCCTCTGAATACCAGTATCTCTTGGTATATATTACCACTTATAAATTAATCTGCATTTCTATGCTTCATCAACCATACCTATGTCAGTTCAGTTAACCTTTCCGTTTCTTTTGCCGATTCTTTGCATGCTAGTTTTTCCCTAGCTTTGTATTTTCAGCAACCTCCGATATCTTACTCAGACTCTTCATTGAAGTCAATGATGTGTAAATAGCTGAGATACCCTTAAAATACACTGACTTTACAATTCCTCAATAGTTACACAATGACAGTCCAAAATGATTTACTATCACCCGGTGGGGTCACAACATTTGGAGCCTGGATCGCCTCGGCGCAGAGGGAGAACAAAGATGGAAGAGACAGGGGACTTTAAGATTTTGCCTTCCACCGCAGTGAGGAGGTGTTTGGTGAACTCCATTGTGGTGGATGTTAAATTTGTGTTGATTGTGTGTTTTTGTCATTTTTTATTATATGTATGACTGCAGGGAAACAAAATTTTGTTCAGACCGAAAGGTCTGAATGACAATAAAGGAATCTAATCTAAGAATGACTGTTTATTTTCTCTGTCAGTTAACCAGTCATAGAGCCATACAGCATGGAAACAGGCCCTTCGACCCAACTTGCCCACACCGGCCAACATGTCCTAGCTATGATAGTCCCACCTGCCTGCATTTGGCCCATATCCCTCCAAACCTGTCCTATCTATGCACCTATCTATTTGTTTCTTAAATGTTGCAATAGTACCTGCCTCTACTACTTTGCTCTAGCAGCTTGTTCCATACAGCTACCACTCTTTTCCCTTCACCTTAAAACCCGTGTCCTCTGGTCCTCGATTCCTCCTACTCTGGTCAAGAGACTCTGTGCAACTACCTGATCAATTCCTCTCATGATTTTATACACCTCTATATGATCACCCCTCATCCTCCTGCGCTCCAAGTGCCTATTCAACCTCTCCCTATAGCTCAGACCCTCGAGTCCTCGCAACATCCTCGTAAATCTTCTCGGTACCCTTTCCAGCTTGACAACATATTTCCTATAACATGGTGCCAAGAACTGAACACAATACTCTAAATGCGGCCTCACCAACGTCTTATATAACTGCAACATGACCTCCCAACTTCCATACTCAATACAGATGAAGACCAATGTGCCAAAAGCCCTTTTGAATACCTCATCTACCTGTGACTCCACTTCAAGGACCTATGTACCTCCCATCTAAAGAACTCCTAGATCCCCTGCTCTAAATACTCCCCAGAGCCCGACAATTCACAATGTAGGTCCTGCCCATGTTAGATTTCCCTGCATTAAATTCCATCAACCATTCCTCAACCACCTCGCCCACCGATCAAGATCCTGCTGCAGTTTTTCACAACTATATTCACTATGTGCTATACCACCCACTTTTGTATAATATGCAAACTTGCTAATCTAGCCACCTACTCAATCAACAAAGCTACAATTTTGTAACAACATAGTGGCACCTGACTGAAATTAATATTCAATTATAGACAATAGACAATAGGTGCAGGAGTAGGCCATTCGGCCCTTTCGAGCCAGCACCGCCATTCAATGTGATCACGGCTGATCATCAGTACCCCGTTTCTGCCTTCTCCCCATATCCCTGACTCCGCTATTTTAAGAGCCCTATCTAGCTCTCTCTTGAAAGCATCCAGAGAACCGGCCTCCACCGCCCTGAGGCCGAGAATTCCACAGACTCACCACTCTCTGTGAGAAAAAGTGTTTCCTCGTCTCCGTTCTAAATGGCTTACTCCTTATTCTTAAACTGTGGCCCTGGTTCTGGACCTCCCCCAACATCGGGAACATGTTTCCTGCCTCTAGCGTGTCAAGCCCATAACAATCTTATATGTTTCAATGAGATCCCATCTCATCCTTCTAAACTCCAGCAGTGTACAAGCCCAGCTGCTCCATTTTCTCAGCATATGACTGCATTAAACAACAATTAAACTGCATTCACCAACTTATTATCGTTACATTCTACAAAAACAATTACAGGTACACCACAAATTTCCCTGCAACTGGTGTTCCAGCCTCCCTGTAATCTGGACCCAGGCCAGGTGAAGCAGACAATCACAACCTCAGAAATCCCACGCCAATCAGCAGGTGGCATTTGCCATGTGTGGCTGGGGCTGTGGAACTCTTGCACGGCCGGAGCAGCAGATTAGTTCCTATAGCCACTTCTGCGGCCGACTTTACGGGTGTTATCTTGGCCCCGCAAGATGGTGACCTCTGTTGGTCCGGCAAAATGGATAATTCAGAAAGGCTCTGGACCAAGGGTGCCGGTAAACCTGTGCAAGAATTCTCCTTTTGGAAATGCACATCAACTTACCAGAAACATACTCTGATTATCTAAAGTTTCTTTTTACAATGGCTTAATAGATTCTAGCATTTCCCTGGTGCTGATGCCAATATATTTGACCCAGATGCCTAATAATTAATTATATATGCAAAACATGGTACATAGCAGCAACAATACATTGCACTCTGTTTCTAAAAATTTATCCCATTGACATTATCATTAGTATTACCGTTCGAGAATTGTTTTCAGTATTTTTTTTTCCATTCTCCATGGAATATCAGATTTAGGTTTGTTACCGTTCAGTCTGAAGGGCTCAATTGAAAATCTACAGCATTTGGGAGAATCCTGAGTGTAGGTCTGCATATTTTCCTAGAATGTTACAGGTTTGTCCATATCAAAGCACATTTGGACCAGCAGAGAGCTGCAGATCATAAATTCAAAAATGTAACATGGCAGAGTATGGAAAGTTTATCTCACAGCAACGGGCAAATTAATTAAATTCACGAATGTGGGCAGCTATAATTACCTTCAGTATATTAGAGTCCTCCAGAATCATTTTAGTCCATTTCTAATGTTGCTGCTCCCAGCAGAAAAATATCAAAGCAGTAAATCCGATATTTTGTTGAAATCTAGAGAAAGGATAACAAGAATTAAATAATTCAAAATGGGAAAGTGCTATCAAAGCTCTGATGCAGTTAGGGCCTGGATTGGGGACCAACACCAAATACTTCATGGATAAGAATATCAGTTCAGTTTAAGTAGTAAGTAAGTTTTATTTATATAGCACGTTTTAAGTCAACTCACATTGACACCAAAGTGCTTTACCATAAAATAGCTAATAAGTTTCCATACCATAGAAAAAGGTTAACAAAAAAATAAAGAAAATGGAAACCAACACGTTATAGAGTTCAACACAAACGTCCCCCACAGCAGAATCAAAAATTTCCACTGTGGGGAAAGGCACCAGAAAGTTAAGTCCTCTTCCTCGGAAACACCCGAGGCCGGGGCCCATTTGTGGCCTTGCAGCCAGTCCGATGATTTTCAGGGCCCTCTTGCCGTGAAAGATGGAACTCCGGCGTCGGGTGAAACAATTCCTCAAGCGGTTTGGAAAGTCTGGAGCGGCTGCCTCCTCCCCCGGAGACCGGGGCACTCGTAGCCCTTAAGTTAACAAAGTATTTAAATTAATCTGCCAGAGCTTCCGAGTGCATTGGGCCAAATATAGTTATTTCCACTCAGGCTTGGCTGCATCAACAGAATGGCAAGCAAACGGGTATGGGGCAGAGATAGACACAAAATGCAGGAGTAACTCAGGCGGGACTGGTAGGATCTCTGGAGAGAAGGAATGGGTGACGTTTCGGATCGAGACCCTTTTTCAGACTGAGAGTCAGGGGAAACAGAAACGACAGATATAGATGGTGAAGTAGAGAGATATAGAACAAATGAAATGAAAGATATGCAGAAAAGTAACGATGATAAAGGAAACGGGCCATTGTTAGCTACTTGTTAGGTGAAAACGAGAAGCTGGTGCAATTTGGGTAGAGGTTTCCCCGACCTTGGCATTCCAGTTGGAACCCTCCATGAATAGAACATTTTAAAACGTGAAGAGATAGCACAGTTCTGCATGCGGGACAAACCGCTGCCAGCAATGAAATCAATCTGATTTCTTTTGATTCAGGAATGGAGGGTGTGGTCTGGAATTAGAAGATGCAAACCAAGTATTTAAATCAAAGCTTTTAAAAATATAATAAATATGGTGCTCTAAATGACCAGCACTATATGGACACAAGGGGGGAAGATGGTTATTACAGATTGGCAAACTATAACTGAATAAGGGGGTTAATACAGTATGTGGAGTACTATTGGAGAAGCAGCCAATATACCCACTCAATCTATCTATACTATTACTCAAACTCTCATTGTGACCACTTCCGTTTGCCTCTTTTTTATAAATTTGCGCAAAAACGGTACCCTTTATCGCTAGGATTTTTCGCCACCTAACTCACCGCTCTCCTCTCCTCCAAGCGCACCAAGTTTGTTCCGAATGGTGGAAGATTACAAAAGTTACGAAGGTTTAAAAAATTGTGAGATCAGCAGATTGGTCTTCTCGCCTGTCAGTCACCATGAAGATAACTTGTGCCCCTTCTGTGTGTGGTCGGGAGGGCGCTGTCTGGTGTTGGGTAAGCCGCTGCGTGGAGTCAGGAAAGTTGCTGTGTGGAGTCGGGAAAATCGCTGTGTGGCGCCACGGCCGGTGGCCTGAGTGGTCCCTCTCCCGCCACATCCCCACCACCCCCCCCCCAACACCACCTCACCCCCCCTCCCCCACACAACCCTTCCCCTCCCCACACCATGGTGGAATATTGCACTGGGGAAATGGGTTGCATTGGGGGACCAGCCTCCTGTGTGACTGGATCCAACGGGTCCCACTTAAGTCTAGTAAACACAAAAGGACACAAAATACACAAAACCTTGGGACGTCACAGTGGTGCCATGGTAAAGTTCGATGCTGGACCACGGGTGGGTTCATTTGGCAGCGTTGGTTTCATAGAAACAATAGAAAATGGGTGCAGGCTTAGGCCGTTCGGCCCTTTGTGCCAGCACCACCATTCATATGATCATGGCTGATTAATCCAAAATCAGTACCCCGCTCTGGCTTTTCCCCCCATATCCCTCGATTCCCTTCACCCCTAGACCTAAATTAAACTAGTTTTCCTCAGGTGTTGCAGAGCTGTGCAGGTTTGTGTTTGGCTGGCTTCTGTGGGTTGTATGCCTCGCCGCACCGGGTTTGATCCTGGCCTCGGGTGCTCCCTGTGGCCGCATGGGGTTTTTCCGGACACTCCGGTTCACCGATTCTATCCAACACTGTAGTGTGTGGAGCAGAGCTGGTGTGCCCAGGGGCAGGGTGCGTGTGGCTGCAGGGAGGCGCCTTGGGCCTCTGACACTGTGGGGCGGAGGCTCAGAATTTGCAGAGGCAAGTTGGGCAGCAGGCCAGCATGTCATGGCGGTGGGGATGTCGGGGCGCTCGTCATTATCACAATGTCTTTGCAATGTGTGTGTGTGTGTGTGTGGGGGGGGGAGATAGAACCACTACAGTAGTTATGTGGAAGGAAAGGTAAAATCACTGCCCTAGATCTATCCTACATACAGTGGAATTGTGTATTAGTATGCGGGATAGAACTAGTGTGTGGGTGATCGCTGGTCAGCACGGTCTCAGTGTTTCCACGCTGTATCTCTAAACTAATCCAAGCTAAAATGGTTCAAAAAGCACGATTTTGCATCCAAAACCGCAAACTCTGGCTACAACTAATTTGGTCCGTTAAAACCGAATTCTGTTATAAAGAGCTCCATTAAAAAAAGGGTTTGCTGTAAAGTATCCTTTATTGCCATTCAGTCTATTCAGTCTGAATGAAATTTCATGCCTTGCAGTCATAACATAGAATAAAATAACAAAACACACACTTGACACAGATTTAACATCCACCACAGCGAGTCCACCAGGTCCTCCTCACTGTGATGGAAGGCAAAAGTCTTAAAGTCCTTGTCTCTTCCCTCCTTCTTCTCCCTCTGTGTTGAGACGATCCAAGCTTCCGATGTTGGGCCCCCCCGCCGGGTGATGGTAAGTCCCGCGGCTGAATCCTAGCTCCACGAACTGGCCGGTTCAAACTCGGTTGAAGCTGCCGCCCTCCAGTCCAGCGGACGAAGCTGTTGCCGGGGGAGCTCCGGAAAACAGGTCACCAACCTGGAACCTGCGAGCTCCCACCGTTGTCGTCCACTGGGCCCGCGGCCGAGCCTCTGAAGTCGGGCCGCCGCATCCGCCGTAACGCCACCACAGCCTCGAAGTCGGCCAGCCTCGCGTTGGAAAATCCTGGCTCTGCCTCCGGAGCATCGAGGTCGGTCCCAGTTGGAGGCCGCCAGCTCTGCCATTAGGCCTCAGCACAGACGGAGACGGGGGATACTGTTAGGCGCTTCCCCCTCCTGGTGAATGCTATGTACTTACCTTTCTCTGTTTCTCTCCCGAGTACAGGCCTCGTGGCTGTGAGTCTGGAATCAAGGGGTTAAAGGCTCCTGCACCCGATTGGCCAAGCTGTGTCAGGTGACGGGTGACTCATCTGAAGCATAAATACCAGAGCTTCCCAGGATTCTCTCTCTTCTTCGTCGACCCTGACTGATGAGCAGACTGCTGGTGTGAGCTGAGGGAGGCCTGGCCACATGGCATAGAACTTTGTGTACTTTCACCATTCCTTGGTAACAAATATTGAATTGGGACGGATAAGGCTGACCTTAGTGTTTTTGTGTATTTTGTTTCAGGGTTATATCTCTTTAGGCAGGTTTTAGAGTCTCCGGTTCGACGGTCCATCACGTGGCTGGCTGGAGCACTGTTAAATTGTTTGTCAGTTCATCCATATCCCTGACTGGGTTGTTTAAATCAGGTTTGGGTTTTGTGTTCCATTGAATATTGAGGGGGAGAGGTGGAGGGGAGAGAGGAGGAGGGGAGAGGGGAGAGAGGAGGAGGGGAGAGGGGAGGAGGGGAGAGAGGAGGAGGGGAGAGAGGAGGAGGGAGAGGGGGAGTGAGAGAGAGAGGGGGAGGGAGAGAGGGAGGGGGGGTAGAGGAGAAGGGGGGGGGGGGTAGAGTAGGAGAAGGGGGGGGTAGAGGAGGAGAAGGGGGGGTAGATGAGGAGTGGGGAGAGGAGGAGGAGGGGGGTGAGGGACCCGCCCCGAGACGTTTCCGACCAGAGACGGACCCGAGAGCTCTAGTACAGGGCCCGACTTGCTCGTTTTTCACTCTCAGCGCGTGGAACACAGGCCGCCGCAGTCTTCAGCTATGATCTTTGGCCTTCAGTCAACGGCCCGACTTTTGAATAACGGAGGGGGGGGGGGGGGAGGGGTGACATAACTGGCGGCGCGAGCAAGAACGGCAGGCAAGCAGATCCATTGTGACGTTATCAGCCAAAGCCAGCTGTTTTTTTTTTTAAAGTTTCTTTGGATTTGTGAACATTTTGATTAATGTCGAGAAATAATACACAAATTTTTCAGATAAGACGATTTTGGTGTTCACGGGATAAATCGCTACCGGAATATGTAACATTTTTACCGTTAGCGTGTTGTTTTTTCGAGAAGATGTGATTATATATACACACACACACATCCAAGATCAGAGTTTTATAATTATAGAGATAGTTGGACAATGGCCAGAGATGAAAAGACAAAAAGTAAGAGATAAATGATAGGCATGAGGCAAAGCCAGAGGAAGGTAGATGGAAAGGAATGGAGGGAGGAGAGAAGGGGAATGGAATAGGTGCACATCCAGGTGGGGCAATGGGTTGAAACATTACCTGTATCCAGCACAGTTTCCCAAAGCGGCAGACGTTAATACCTTTCAGTGCAACTCCAATCACATTCTGTTGTTTAATGTGAAAGATCTGTAGATATTCAGACAAAAGATAACTTTTACACTGATGACCAATTTCTCCTTTGTAGTCTCAGCTATAATTACACTTTATGGCAGTCGAGTAATTGAAATTCACGCTTATGAAATTCATAAATCACCACCAAAAATTTTGATATATAGAATAAAACATGCTCATTAAGCCAGAACAGACTCGAGAAACAGAAGCAGTAGCACCATAATGTATTTTAAATCACCATGTGGCATTCAACAGAAGGCTATTTCTGGATGTGCATTTACCACCAGGTTAATAATGGCACATCAGCTCCAGACCCAAAACCCTGTTTGACTTACTGAGTGTATTTAATTCAGATTTCCATCATCTGCAGTAGTTTGATTTGCGCCTTTAATTGCAAGTTTTTTCACAGGCACGAGTTTCAGAGTCAAATATCAGCATTTCTAAAGAAAATTAATGTCATCATAATGAATGTTTGAGTAAAATATTTATCCAGACCAGAGTTATTGATCCATAACGCATTTCTCACATGTGGGTGACTGGGCGATCGTCTGTATTAGACGTTAGAGAAACAACATTTAAACATACCCTTCGGCCCACTGGGACCATGCCGACCAGCGATAACACTAGGGACAATGTACAGGCCAATTAACCTACAAACCTGTACATCTTTGGAGTGTGGGAGGAAACCGGAGCACCCGGATAAAACCCAACAGGGAGTACATATAAACTCCGTACATTCAGCACCTGTAGTCAGGATTGCACCCTGGTCTGGCATTTTGAGGCAGCAACTCCACTGCTGTGCCATCCCTATTCTTGTCAATAATTCCGACCCTGCTAATGAAGTCACATTTCTGGTATCTATTTGCCCATTCATCAGCGAGTTAATGTGCATAAAGACCCTTCAGATATTTGGGTCTCAATGTTGATCTCAAGTTTGCAGCTCCACAGGTGACTCGCTGGTTATATGCCTGAATTGAAGGGGTAAAGGGCCTGACTTGGCGATTTTGTCAGCGACTGCTGGCATCATTGACTGACGTGCCAGGTCATCGAAAAAGTCGTGGCGTAATGCGGCGTGATGACGTATTGACACGCGATGTCTCCTCAAGTGTCGCAACATGTTTTTTGTCGCCTCTGGATTTTGAAATGCTCAAAAATGTTTTGGCGACCCTGATACGTCAGTCAATGATGCCGGCAGTCGCCGAAAAAATCACCAAGTGGGACAGGCCCTTAAAGCAATACGATCTAGGAAAGTCTCATAATATTTGACTTGTAGCAGCTGCAACACATGGAGGAGACATTTATTTATCCCAGTATTTAAATATTAAGGTGCATACTACTTCAAAGGTGCATACTACTTCAAAGGTGCATACTATTTCAAAGTTGAACTGATTCATGGTTCCACACAACTCCTGAAGGTGGCATCCTCCATGGCATCTCCAGCGTTGAGTCAAGCGGGTCTGACCATATGCCCGTAATCAATCCTCTTATAAATGCCTCGCTTTTGAAGCCCTCATCAGTTTTTTTTTTTCAGTACAGAAGGGATATGGCACATTCTCGTCACCCCCTGTCTGATTGCAGCCAATTAGTGTTAATATATCTCTCTGCTCTACCCTACCTATTTTCTCTTTTGTTCATGGCACCAATAACTGATTATTAAATTGCACAATGCGCTGTTCTCCATCCTCCTCTAAACCATGCTTCATCACGCGTAAAGATAAAACACAAGGCATCCATAAATAATGTGAAGGAACTGCAGGTGAAGATAGGCACAAAATGCTGGAGTAGCTCAGCAGGACAGGCAGCATCTCTGGAGGAAAGGAATAGGTAACGTTTCGAATCGAGACCCTTCATCAGTTCAGTCTGTAGAAGGGTTTGGACCCAAAAGTTCACCTATTCCTTTTCTCCAGAGATGCTGCCTAACTCGCTGAGTTACTCCAGCATGTTGTGTCTAGAAATAAACTTCACTCATTACACGACAGCACGATGAAGGTGTATGCATCAAAATCAAAAGACAAGGAATTAAGATGAGAAATGTTAGATATCACTAGACTAAATGGGACCTGATGGGTCCCAGTCACACGGGAGGCCTGGTCCTCCAACGCAACCCATTCCCCAAAGCAATATTCTGCCACTCACGGGTTCCCCCAACGTAATACTCCACCACTCACCCATAGCCCCTAACTGCTCAAGCACGGCTCATTTCCCCTCATCCCCGAGCACTCCCTCCCCATCCTCTTCATGTGTGTGAGGGGAGGAGGGGAGGGAAGTGGGGTGTGTGGCGGGGGGAGGGCTGTGGGATGGGAGGGGTGTGTGTGGACGGGGATGTGTAGGTGGGGGAGAGAGGGTGGTGTGGGGGAAGGGGAGGGTTGTGGGGGTGGGGGGTG
>JAWMAR010003791.1:0-68938 GCA_036785375.1 Leucoraja ocellata
GATTGTCCCGGAAGACCCATTGTCTCCGCCTTGTTCGTGCCCCACCGAACTCATTTCCAAATACCTTGACTCCATCCTATCACCCTTGGTTAAATCCCTCCCTACCTATGTTCAAGACACCTCAGACACTCTCCGTCGTCTCCGCGCATTCAATTCTCTAGGCCCTCACCCCCTCATCTTCACCATGGACGTCAACATCACATACCTCCATCCCCACCACGATGGTCTCACAGCCCTCCGGTTCTTCCTCGGCCAGAGAAGCAACCCATACCCAGCCACTGACACTCTCCTCCGCCTAGCGGAGCTGGTCCTTACCCTCAATAACTTCACGTTCGACTCCTCCCACTTCCTCCAAATACAAGGCGTAGCTATGGGCACACGCATGGGCCCCAGCTATGCCCTGCCTATTTGTAGGTTACGTCGAGCAATCCTTGTTCAATACATACCAGGGCCCCATCCCCGACCTCTACCTCCGCTACATCGACGACTGCTTTGGTGCCACCTCCTGCACCCGCACACAACTGACTGACTTCATCCACTTCACCACTAACTTCCATCCGGCACTCAAATACACCTGGACCATTTCCGACACTTCCCTACCATTCCTTGACCCCACTATCTCCATTGCAGGTGATAGACTTCTAACCGACATACACTATAAACCCACTGACTCCCACTAAGGTACACTTCTCCCCACCCTGCTTCCTGTAAGGACTCCATTCCCTACTCCCAATGCCTCCGTCTACGCCGCATCTGCTCACGGATGAGGCGTTCCACACCAGGACATCTGAAATGTCCTCACTATTCAGGGAACGGGGTTCCCCTCCTCCACCATAAATGAGGCTCGCACCAGGGTCTCTTCCATACCCCGCAACACTGCTCTCTCTCCCCCATCCCCGCACTCGCAACAAGGGCCGAGTCCCCCTAGTCCTCACCTTTCACCCCACCAGCCGTCACATACAAAAAGTAATCTCCGTCAGTTTCGCCACCTCCAACGTGACCCCACTACTCGCCACATCTTCCCATCTCCCCCCATATCTGCCTTCCGCAAAGACCGCTCCCTCCATAACTCCCTTGTCAATTCTTCCCTTCCCTCTCGGTCCACCCCCTCCCCGGGCACTTTCCCTTGCAACCGCAAGAGATGCAACACTTGTCCCTTTACCTCCCCCTCGACTCCGTTCAAGGACCAAGCAATCGTTCCAGGTGCGACAGAGGTTTACCTGCATCTCTTCCAACCTCATCAATTGCGTCCGCTGCTCTAGATGTCAGCAGATCTATATCGGTGAGACCAAGCGGAGGTTGGGCGATCGTTTCGCCGAACACTCGCTCGGTCCGCAATAACCAAGCTGACCTCCCGGTGGCTCAGCACTTTAACTCCCCCTCCCCACTCCGTCTCCGACCTCTCTGTCCTGGGTCTCCTCCATGGCCACAGCGAGCAGCACCGGAAATTGGAGGAACAGCACCTCATTATTCCGTTTGGGAGTCTGCACCCCGGGGCATGAACATCGAATTCTCCCAATTTTGTTAGTCCTTGCTGTCTCTCCTCCCCTTCCTCAGCCCCCCTGCTGTCTCCTCCCACCCCCCAGCCTCCTGGCTACTCCTCCTTTTCCCTTTCTTGCCCCCACCCCCCGCCCCCGATCAGTCTGAAGAAGGGTTTCGGCCCGAAACGTTGCCTATTTCCTTCGCTCCATAGATGCTGCTGCACCCGCTGAGTTTCTCCAGCTTTTTTTGTGTAACCATCAGCTTGAGCAAGGTTGACCTGCACTCTCCGAAAAGGGGGGGCTGGATTCCCGCGGGCTCGGCAGGCTGCAGAAAAATGGTTCAGCTTTCTGCAGAAATTGCAGGTTTTCCCCAGGGCAGGGCACACATTGAACTGATGGGTGGCAAGTTGCAGTTGGGGCAGCGGCGAGCGACGCCGGACTTGGGTGGGGGTGGACCCTGTTGCCACCGCGGGGCAACGTCCCGCCGCCGGCCGGCGGCAGAGGCAAAGTTGACAGCATTGTCATCGGGCGGCAAGGTAGAGGCGACAGCCTCAGCCATGCGGGAGGCGTGCAGAGCCTCCTCCAGAGACAGTTCAGGCTTCCTGAGAAGTTCTGCTCTCAGTTTAGCATCACGGAGGCCGTATACAAGGATGTCACGGGTCACCTGTTCGGGGGTCAGGGCATCCAGGCGGCAACGCCGAGCCAGGTGCCTCAAACCGGCGATATAGTTATTCACCGACTCGTCAGGGTTTTGCCGTCGGCTAAACATTTTGAAACGCTCCAGTATACAGTTGGTGGGAACGTCACACAAGGCAGTGAACTTAGCAATGAGACATACCGGGTCACGGGCATCTTCACCAGCAGCATACACAAATGACTCGGACCGTTCCAGGGCGTCGGGACCGGCCAAGTTGAGGAGTAGAGAGGCACGCGTCTCAGCAGTGGCAGCAGGGTGGGCGATAGTGACATAATGCTGAAAATCACGTCGGAAGACATCCCAGCGATGGGCAATGTCCTCGTCAAAGACAAGCGCGTCGGGATTGCGGCAAGAGTTGGCCATGGCACGAGTGAAGGAATCAGGGTTAGGGTACTGGGGCAGAAAAATAAAAGAAAACCGGCAAACAGGAGGCGCGGAGTCACAGCTGTGACACCATGTAAAGAAGTCTCAACAACACATTGTCTTAACTATAGTTTTATTAACTGTTCACAACATTACTGCTCTAGCTGTACGTGGTCTGTCACCGGAGCTAGAGAGGGCGAGCCAAGGGTGGGAGCATGCAATTATACACCTAATAAGGGGAGTGGTTAGGGGTGGTGAGGTCACTATGTTAAAGGCACATGCACTAGCCATCTACAACGTCTAACTCCCTCTAAAATATAGCCAATGAATTGGCCTCAACTACCTTCTGTGGCAGCGAATTCCAAAGACTCACCACTCTCTGTGTGAAAAACAAATTCTCATCTCGGTCCTAAAAGATTTTCCCCTTATCCTAAAACTGTGACCCCTTGTTCTGGAAAGGGGTCACAGGGAACGTGTTTCCAGCTTCAGGTTTCTGGGCGTCCACATCTCTGATGACCAATCTTGGACCCATAATACCTCAACACTGGTCGAGAAGACTCACCAGCGTTTCTTCTTCCTGAGGAGACTAAAGATGATCCATCTGTTCCCTCAGATTCTGGTGAACTTCTACCGCTGCACCATCGAGAGCATCCTTACCAACTGTATCACAGTATGGTATGGCATCTGCTCTGTTTCCGACCAGAAAGCACTGCAGAGGTGGTGAAAATTGCACAACGCATCACCGGTTCCTCACTCCCCTCCATTGAGTCTGTCCAAAGCAAGCGATGACTGCGAAGGGCGCTCAGCATCGTCAAGGACTGCTCTCACCCCTGACGTTTTGGCCGGGAAACAGACGCGGCAGGGGGCGGCAGGAGTGGTCGTGGGAGCGCTTCTGCACGTCGTGTTTTGCGGCAATACGCTCCTGGACAGTAGCGGGCAGGAGAACAGAGGGAGTAAGGGACTGTTGGGCAACAGGGAGAGGGGGGCGAGTCTTGCGAGCCATCAGGCGCTGAGCCGGCGAGCCCAGGGCAGGGTCGCGGGAGATGTTGCGGAGATTGAGGAGGGCCAGGTGAAAGTCCGACTTGGACAGCCGACAGTGCTCCAGCAAGCCCTTAGCACTGCGGACTGCACGTTCCGCCAGGCCGTTGCTTTGCGGGTACTCAGGGCTGCTAGTAAAATGTTTGAAGTTCCATTGAGAAGCGAAACGCTGGAACTCGGCGCTGGTGAACTGGCTGCCGTTGTCAGATTGGAGGCGAGCAGGGGAGCCGAAAGTGGCAAAGTGGCGACGCAGCCTCCCGATGACAGCTGAGGAGGAGAGAGAGTGGAGTTGGTCGACCTCAAACCAGTTCGAATAAGAGTCAACGAGGACCAGGAAGTGCTTGCCACGCCACTCGAAAATGTCAGTGGCGACCGCCGTCCAGGGGAGATCAGGGGCAGGTTGTTGCAGCAGCGGCTGACGTTGTTGATGTGGAGCCAAGCTGTTGCAAGAAGGGCAAGCAGAGACCCACTCCCGGATGTCGTGGGCCATGCCGGGCCAGTAGAACTGGCCTTGGGCGCTGGACAGAGTGGCCTCGGCCCCAGGATGACCGTTGTGGGCAGACTGAAAATAGCAACCATCAGTGACTCGGGCACGACGACCTTGTGCCCCTTAACCCACCACGCCGTCGTGCAGGACGAGCTCATCGCGGACCAGGAAGTATGGGACTACACTGGCCGGCAAGGAGGAGCGGCGTTCAGGCCAACCCTGGATGATGCTGTCGGACAGTAGCTGCAGGGCAGGATCCTTGGCCGTGTGGGAGACGAGGGACTGCATCTGCTTGGAAGGCACAAAGTTGACATTAAGCACCATTAGGTCCGACGACTCGTAGGGGTGGCGGGCAGAGGAAGGCAGAGGGGCGCGGGATAGTGTGTCAGCAACGAACATGTCTTTGCCTTTGCGGTAAACGATGGTAAAAGTAAACCGTTGCAGCTGCAACATCATACGCTGCAACCTGGAGGAAGCAGCGTGGATCGGCTTGTTAAGAATGGTTACTAGTGGCTGGTGATCCGTTTCAATCGTGAAGGTATTGCCCAGAATGTAGTCCTTGAACCTCGAGCAAGGAAATACCACAGCAAGGAGTTCTTTTTCAATTTGAGCGTAGCGCTGCTCGGCAGGGGTCATGGTGCGGGACGCATAGGAAACGGGCAGCTGCTGACCGTCGTGGAGCTGCATGCAAGCGGGCGCCGAGGCCAAACTTGGAAGCGTCACAGGTGAGAACAATGGGGTGCTGTAGGTCAAAAAACTTGAGTGTGGGGGTACTGACCAGTCGGGACTTCAGGACGTCAAAGGCGCGTTGGTGTTGCGGGAACCAAGCCCAGGCAGTGTCCTTTTTGATGAGCTCCCTCAGGGGCGCACTCAGTTCGCTGAGGTCAGGGATAAACTTCCCCAGGTAGTTCACCATGCCCAGGAAACGCTGCAGAGCGGGCACATCGGTAGGAGGGGACATTCCAGAGACGGCAGCAGTTTTCTCCGGTCGGGCTTCAGCCCCGAGGCGGTAAAGACGTGGCCCACGTAAGTGACTTCTTTAACGCGGAATCGACATTTCTTTGGGTTAAGTTTCAGATTAATGTCCCGGGCCCGATCTAGGACTTTGCGGAGGTTCAGGTCGTGTTCAGCCACGTCCTTGCCATAGACCAGGATGTCGTCAACTATGATGGCACACGGCAGACCGGCGAACAGCTGCTCCATGGTCCGCTGGAACACCTCACTGGCAGAGTTGATGCCGAATGGCATGCGCAGAAATCGAAATCTTCCGAAAGGTGTGCTGAAGGTCGTCAGGTAGGAAGAACGTTCATCTAACGGTATCTGCCAGAAAGAGCTTTTGGCATCGAGGACCGAAAAGACAGTGGCCGGGCCAACCTGTGCAGCGACGTCCTCTACTGTGCGCATCGGGTAGTGCGGGCGTTTGATTGCCAGGTTCAGGTCCTTGGGGTTGATGCAAATGCTAATCTCAGATTTGTCCTTCTTCGCCGCCACCACCATGGTGGAGACCCACCGGGTGGGCTCGCTCACCTCTTTCAGGATGCCCTTGGAGACCATGTTCAGTAACGCAGACTTCACCTTGTCCTTCATGGCGAAGGAGACGCGGTGTGGCGGGCGGACCACAGGCTCAATGCTGGAGTCGACAGCAATCTTGTAGCAGCTGGGCAGCTTGCCCAGCCTGTCATCGAAGCGATCAGGGTATTCACGTAGAGGGTCCATGAGGGTCTGCACCTGATGGATGTCACTGTGAAAGGAGACCAAACCGAGGTCCTGGCACGCTCGGGCGCCTAGCAGGGTCACGTTGTCGGAATCTAGCAGGTAGAAAGTGAGGGGCCGAGAGGCCTCCAGGACCTTGCAGTGCAGAGTTGTCTTTCCCACAGGAACGAGTACAGCTCCCCCATATGCATGCAGGCGGGAGTGAGCAGGAGACACTTTCTCACAGACCTTATCTTGCGAAACAGGCTTGTTGACATAACATTTCCAAAAGCGCCTGTGTCCAACTTAGCTGAGAAGGTCGTACCATTAACGGTCACACGGACAGAAGGGTTAGCAACCAAAGCATGAGAGTCTATAAGCGAAAACACGCTGGCCTCCCTTCGGAGGAACTGATATCAGAAAGGGTGAGATCATCAGGCAGGTGCTCTGAGACAGTACTATCAGCCTGAGCAAGGTTGACCGGCACTCTCCGAAAAGGGGGGGCTTGATTCCCGCGGGCTCGGCAGGCTGCAGAAAAATGATTTAGCTTTCTGCAGAAATTGCAGGTCTTCCCCAGGGCAGGGCACACGTTGAATTGATGGGTAGCAAAGTTGCAGTTGGGACAGCGGCGGGCGACTCCGGACCTGGGTGGGGGTGGACCCTGTTGTCGCCGCGGGCAACGTTTCTTGGGCGGCCGGTGGCAGAGGCTAAGTCGACATGAGTGTCCTCGGGTGGCAGGGTAGAGGCGACAGCCTCAGCCATGAGTGCGGCGTGTAGAGCCTCATCCAGAGAAAGTTCGGGCATTCTGAGAAGTTCTGCTCTCAGTTTGGTATCGCGGAGGCCGTATACAAGGATATCACGAGTCAGCTGCTCGGGGTCAGGACATCAAGGCGGCAGCGCCGAGCCAGGTGCCTCAACGCGGCGATGTAGTTAGTGACGGACTCGTCAGCGCTCTGCCGACGGCCAAACATTTTGAAACGCTCCAAAATAGAGTTGGTGGGAACATCACACAGGGCAGTGAACTTAGCAATGAGACATACCGTATCGAGGGCACTCTCACCAGCAGCATACACAAACGACTCGGACCGTTCCAGGGCGTCGGGACCGGCCACGTTGAGGAGCAGAGATGCACGCGTCTCAGCGGTGGCAGCAGGTGTGCGATGGTCACATAATGCTGAAAATCACGTCGGAAGACATCCCATCGATGCGCAATGTCCCCATCAAATACAAGCGGGTCGGGCTTGCGGCACGAGTTTGCCATGGCACGAGGGAAGGAAACAGGATAAGGGTACTGGGGTATAAACTAAAAGAAAACCGGCAAACAGGAGGCGCAGGATCCCACTTCTGACACCATGTAAAGAAGTCTCAACAACACATTGTCTTAACTGTAGCTTTTATTAACTGTTCACATAATTGCTATACTAGCTGTACGTGGTCTGTCACTGGAGCTAGAGAGAGAGACCCCAGGGAGGGAACATGCAATTATACACCTAATAAGGGGAGTGGTTAAGGGTGGTGAGGTCACTATGTTAAAGGCACATGCACTAGCCATCTACAGAGTCCAGGTGAATATTACCTGCCCGACCGTCCACCCTTCCCACAGGTGTACCTGAAGGCCCAGTCCTGCAAGTGATCAACAGTAGGAAGAGTTGACTGTCATCTTCAGAACCTACTGCCCTCCTCCCATCACGAAGCAATCTTCACAGAGGGAACGTCTCATGGAACTGACGGAATGGCTTTTTGGTTTTGTTTCATTAATTGTCACGTGTAACGAGGTGCCGTGAAAAGCTTTTGTTGCGAGCTATCCAGTTGGCGGAAAGACAATACATGATTACAATCGAGCCGTTTACAGATACATGATAAGTGAATCGTATTTAGTGCAAAGTAAAGCCAGCAAACTCTGATCGAGGAGAGTCCAAGGGTCACCAATGAGGTAGATAGTAGTTGAGGACGGCACCACATCCTGGTTGTTGTAGGATGATTCAGTTGCCTGATAACAGCTGGGAAGAAACTGTCCTTGAATCTGGAGGTGTGCGTTTTCACATCTATACCTTTAGCCTGATGGGAGAGGGGAGAAGAGGGAGTGACCAGGGTGCGACTCGTCCTTGATTATACTGCTGGCCTTGCCGAGGCAGCGGGAGGCTTTTGATGATTAAAGGGCCAGTCCCACTTGGGCGTCATTTGCGTGAAATTTACGCGACATCGTTTATGCGTCACGACGCCCGACTCGCGCAAGGCGCATGATGAGACATGGTGGAGTAGGTAGTGAGGTGTCGTAGTGCGCGGCGCACCAGGACTTTGGGATTCTCAAAATCCTCGCACGGCATGTCTGAGACGTTACATCTTGAAGATATAAGACTCGTCTTAGCAGGAAAATCAGAGCAATTTTTAAAGACATGGTCTCCTTTAATTGATTCATTACAAGAGTAGTATGGTGCAACACAACTCTGGCAAACAACCGATTCACGAACTGGGTGATGGGTGTGGTGAGATATGAAGCCGGTATATCCACACATAAGGGCCATTTTGCATATTTTCTCCTATCTTTTTTTCGCTTTGTTAAAATTATTTGTTGGGTTTTGGTCTTTATTTTCCTATAGGCTATCACTTGCTCTCCCCTGGTCTGCACATCTGGCAGTCCACAGGTTTACACATCCGGAAAGTACTACAGAGGGTGGTGAAAATTTCCCAACACATCACCGGTTCCTCACTTCCCTCCATTGAGTCTGTCCAGAGCAAGCGTTGTCTGCGGAGGGCGCTCAGCATCGTCAAGGACTGCTCTCACCCCAGCCACAGTCTGTTTACCCTCCTCCCATCCGGGAGGCGCTACAGGTCTCTCCGTTGCCGGACCAGTAGGTCCAGGAACAGCTTCTTCCCTGCGGCTGTTACATTACTTAACTCTGTACCTCGGTGACTGCCAGTCACCCCCCCCC
This sequence comes from Leucoraja ocellata, assembly GCA_036785375.1. Taxonomy (NCBI): domain Eukaryota; kingdom Metazoa; phylum Chordata; class Chondrichthyes; order Rajiformes; family Rajidae; genus Leucoraja; species Leucoraja ocellata. The sequence continues at coordinate 8,692 of JAWMAR010003791.1, forward strand.
CCCCCCCCCCGGACACTGCTCCCCCAGAAACATTGCACTACTACGACTGTATGTACGTACATATATTTATTGCTGATTATTCTATGTTCGCTCTTCTGGGTGAGATGCGAACTGCATTTCGATGTCTCTGTACTGTACACTGCACAATGACAATACAGTTTGAATCTGAATCTGAATCTGAGTCTGACATCACTACTTCCTTCACTCTTTCTCTTTCTCGTTCTTTCTTTCTCGTTCTATTTCTTTCTTGTTAAATTTAAAATAGAAGTTGTACACGAAATGTATTTTGTCGCGGTTTATACTAACTTCCTTGGTTCTTGGTTTCTTGGTCCTCCAAAATATTCCAACTGGAATTTAAACTGGAGGTGGTGAAGGGAGGATTTAAGCCAGAAAGGGTTATTGGGAAGAAAGAGGCACTTTAAATGTAGTTGCATCTGGTTGGGTAACTATAGTTGGGTGGGAGATTAGTCCATGCTTTAATTGTGCGGGGGAAGAACGAATTGCTGTACACATCTGTGTTTGTAACAAATTGGATCGAATGCCCTCGTCTGCTCCTAATTGGTTTGGGTTTGGTGTAGGTCTTGTAGTCTATGTCGAGCTGACCATTTAACATTTTGTAAATACGGTGAACTTCACGTCTGTCTTGGAGACGGTTCCACCCCAGAGAATTGAGAAGTTTGGTGACACTCGCTTCTCTCTCATCGGTGTTAGTAACAAATCGAGCTGCCTGTCTTTGGACACGTTCGATGGATGAAATGTTTGTATTTGTGTATGGGTCCCATGCTGCAACTGCCTAGTCCAAATGAGTCTAACGAGGGTGAAGTGATAGATAGATAGATAGATAGATAGATAGATAGATAGATAGATAGATAGATAGATAGATAGATAGATAGATAGATAGATAGACAGATAGACAGACAGACAGACAGACAGACAGACAGACAGACAGACAGACAGACAGACAGACAGACAGACAGACAGACAGACAGATAGATAGATAGATAGATAGATAGATAGATAAGATAGATAGATAGATAGATAGATAGATAGATAGATAGATAGATAGATAGATAGATAGATAGATAGATAGATAGATAGATAGATAGATAGCCTTTTGTCATTCAGACCGAAGTCTAAACGAAATTGCAGCAGTCATACATATAATACAATACAATAAAACAACAATAAACACATATTAACATCCACCACAGTGAGTCCACCCACCATCTCCTCGCTGTGATGGAGGCAAAAGTCTTAGGTCGCAGTCTCTTCCCTCCTCTTCTCCCTCTGCGCTGAGGCGATACCCCCCCCCCCCCCCCCCCGGGCGATGTTAAAAACAGGCCCGTGGCTCAAACACCGCGGCCCGGGGTGGTTGAAGCTGCCGCCCACCAGTCCTGCAGAGGCAGCCGCTGGCCCGCGGCCGAACCCCGGACTCAGGCCACCACCGCCAGAACACCGTCCCAGCCACCCACACGTGAGTACTGCGCCGTCTTCAGCCTCGGGCAGGGCCGCCCCGACTTGGTCACCGCTTCTCCCCCGGGCCGGGCCGCCCCGACTTGGTCACCGCTTCTCCCCCGGACCGGGCCGCCCCGACATGGGCGTCCCTTCTCCCCCGGGCTGGGCCGCCCCGACTTGGTCACCGCTTCTCCCCCGGGTCGGGCCGCCCCGACTTGGTCACCGCTTCTCCCCGGACCGGGCCGCCCCGACTTCGTCACCGCTTCTCCCCCGGGTCGGGCCGCCCCGACTTGGGCGTCGCGTCTCCCCCGGACCGGGCCGCCCCGACTTGGTCACCGTTTCTCCCCCGGACCGGGCCGCCCCGACTTGGTCACCGCTTCTCCCCCGGGCCGGGCCGCCCCGACTTGGTCACCGCTTCTCCCCGGGCCGGGCCGCGCCGACTTGGGCATCGCTTCTCCCCCGGGCCGGGCCCGCCCCGACTTGGGTGTCGCTTCTCCCCGGACTGGGCCGCCCCGACTTGGTCACCGCTTCTCCCCCGGGCCGGGCCGCCCCGACTTGGGCGTCGCTTCTCCCCCGGGCTGCGAGTGCCGCACCTTCCCGAGCTCGGCCGCTCCGACGGGAGCCTCGTTCCACCCTCGGGCTGGCCGCCCTCACGGGAGCATCCCAACCTCTTCCAGCCCTGAGTCCGGACCACCCTCACGGGAGCGAGCTCAGGGCGAGTCCTGACGGTGCTCTGCCTCCGGAGCCTCGAGGTCGTCAGCTCCATTAGGCCTCAGCGCAGACGGAGTCAGAGAAGGGGAATACGACAAAAAGGTCGTATTCCCCGCAGGGAGAGACTGCAAACGCCGTTTCAAACCCCCCCCCCCCCCCCCCAAAAAAACACAAACTAAAACCAAAAAACTAGACTAACCAAACAAAATAAACAACATAAAAAAACACAAAGACAACGGGACTGACGGTAAGCCGCTGCAGCCAGAGCCGCGCCGCCAATGAATAGCTTCTCCTTGACAGAAGTTGAACAATGATGAAGTTGTGCCTCAGAAAGTTTAGGACACCTGTTGCTTTCACCTGCGTGACGTGCAAATGATGCCCAGGTGGGACAGGCCCTTAAGGGATTGGATCCAGTTTCATATCCCAAATAACTGCCTGTTACTTTAGATTTATCACACTTGGATTTTCCTGAGGTTTGTGTCACATCATAGGGGGAGTGGGTTTGTTAAACCCAAGGGTCTCACTGTTATCCAAACTGCTTTAAAATAAAAGCATTCAGATGGACTTAAGAACAATGTTCGATGTTATTAAAAAAAACGTCACACAATGAAGATATTTGGGAACATAAAGCTGGAGAAACTCCGCGGGTCAGACAGCTTCTCTGGAGAAAGGAATAGGTGACGTTTTGGGTCGAGGCCCTTCTTCACAGTGAGAGTCAGGGGGAATAGAGGGAGTACAGAGAAGGTTCACCAGACTGATTCCTGGGATGGCATGACATTCATATGAAGAAAGACTTGATAGACTCGGCTTGTACTCGCTGGAATTCAGAAGACTGAGGGGGGATCTTATAGAAACTTACAAAATTCTTAAGGGTTGGACAGGCTAGATGCAGGAAGATTGTTCCCGATGTTGAGGAGGTCCAGAATTATGGATCACAGTTTAACGATAAGAGGGAGGTCTTTTAGGACCGAGATGAGAAGATCATTATTTACATAGAGAGTGGTGGATCTATGGAATTATCTGCCACAGAAGGTAGTTGAGGCCAGTTCATTGGCTATATTTAAGAGGGAGTTAGATGTGGCCCTTGTTGCTAAAGGGATCAGGGGGGTATGGAGAGAAGGCAGGTACAGGATACTGAGTTGGATGATCAGCCATGATCATATCGAATGGCGGTGCAGGCTCGAAGGGCCGAATGGCCTACTCTTGCACCTATTTTCTATGTTTCTATGAAAGGCAAACGAGAGATATAGATGGTGATAGAGGAAGATATAAAACAAATGAATGAAAGGTATGCAAAAGAATAACAATGATAAAGGGAACAGGCCGTGGTTAGAAAAAGGCTAGATGGTGGAAAAATGTTTCCGATGTTGAGGGAGTCCAGTGACAGGTGTCACAGTGTGAGACTAAGTGGTAGTCCATTTAGAACTGAGATGAGGAAAACTTTTCCACCAAGAGTGTTGTGAATCTATGGAATTCTCTGCCACAGAAGGCAGTGGAGGCCAATTCACTGGATATATTCAAGAGGGAGTTAAATATAGCTCTTACGGCTAGGAAAGAACTGCAGATGCTGGTTTAAATAGAAGGGAGACACAACATGCTGGAGTAACTCAGTGGCACTGGCAGCATCTCTGGAGAGCAGGAATTCCTTCTCTCCAAAGGTGCTGCCTGTCCCGCTGAGTCACTCCAGCATGTAGTGTCTACCGAGCTCTTCGGGCTAATGGAATCAAGGGATATGGGAAGAAGGCAGGAACGGGGTACCGTTTTAGATGATTAGCCATGATCATATTGAATGGCGGTGCTGGGTCGAAGGGCAGAATCGCCTACTCCTGCACCTATTTTCTATGTTCTTGGTTCTTGCTTCTTGGTTTCTTGGTCCTCCAAAATATAATATTCCAAATGGAATTTAAACTGGAGGTGGTGAAGGGAGGGCTTACGCCAGAAAGGGTTAATGGGAAGAAATGTCCATGTTAGCTGTGGGCTGGATGCGAATGAGTTACAGACAATGAGACTCAACAAGACGGCTTTGAAGCTGGTAGAAGTACTTGTGTGGGGAAGGGACAGAGAGAGAGAGAGGGGATACAGGGGTTAGGGTGCTAACGGAATCAATATTCATACCGCTGGGTTGTAAACTGGATTTTTTGACTGTAATTTAAATAATGGTTTGCATTTTACTGCCATCTAGTGTATTAATTCGACATTGTTGTAAGGGATTGATAATGAAAATTCCTGGTACTATATTTGAAATTTCATAATTGTGTAATAAATGTGTAGAATATTTGATTTTACTTCGGAGTCACGTGAGTGATTCCGTGAAGAACCAGCCCAGTGCGCTGTTGCGGCATTATCGCACAGCTGTGCACACGCGGCCAGCGGGAGTCGGGCGCTCCCGCAACCAAGGAACGTAAGGTAAGTACCTACCTTAATCGGGCCTTGTGGTTTTTGCTCCAGGGGGAGCAAAGCAGCAGAGGAAGCGGCCCCCGTTCGACTCCAGCGAAGGAGCCGACAGTGGAGGGGGATAGGCGCAAACGGGACCGCACACGCTGCGGACCGCTGACAGGGAGCTGCGCTGATGCCGGTCCGCTGAACAGCTGTTTGGTTAACAGCAGCGGACCGGAGGGAAATTTAAAAACCCGACCGGCAGCCCTGCAGACTCCTGACAAGGAGAATCGCCGCCCGGGAACCGCTACAATGCCGCCTAAAAAACGGCAGGCAGCCTCTAAATACAGGTAAGACAAAACCTTACCAATTTACAGGTTCTACAGGAATCAACTTCCTCCAACACTGGAACAGGTGGAGACAGCAAAAATAAGTATGTCTGTCTCCCCAAGCCAGAGGAGGTCATGGAGTTACAAAACCTCCAGGGAAAACGAGGGGTCACTGGCTGAATGCCAAGGGGGCTGACACTCCTACCCCAGTGCTATTGCACTAGCCATCTCCCTTGTCGAGGGATTGATGCAACAACGGAGTTTGAGCTATGCCTCCTCCAATTTATAGCACACCCTTTTGCTCCCTCTTTTGAGGCTAGCTAAGGAGGCCATGGCTGGGCTGGCTTAAACGCTGGGCAGGCGGACGAGAACAGGAGTATGCCAGGGGAGCAGGATCAGGAAGAGCTGCTGGGTATCGTGGGCCACTACATGGCTCCTCCACGCGACCATCTTCCCAAACAAAGCCCTGCAGGAGTAGGCCTTTCTAGAGGCACGTCTGCAGGCAGCTGGGTCGGCAGACTCGCAGAAAAGAGCTAAAAGCAGCGAACTTTGAAGCTCCTAACAGAGGGTCAAGATGTCACCGCCTTAGCTCGTTTTTTCCACGGATCATACTCACCTGGCAGGCGAGACGCCATGATCACCAAGGTGGTTCTCCCAGGATGAGACTATCCCGTTGCACTACGAGTGTGCTGACGCCTAAGATGTTCCCAAATTTGGGATACTCGACTGACATTTGTGCATATAAGACCTGCCCTCAACCCCAAATATACGGGGCTATGCAAACCGCTGCTGCGGGAAGAGAGGCAGCTAAACCTGTGCGCCTCATGAGGGCAGGCCATGGAACGAGCAGGACATCGCATCCAACACCCAGCTGGCAGCACCCCTCGGCATCCACCAGCAATATCGAACAAGGACTGGTGAAAGCCTGGCGACCGCTTCACATTACCCCCAAAGTTATTTTAAGACAGGGGCCCAGAGCGGAGCCGTGGGAAAATGCGCCGCCCCACCGACAGCACCAGCATACCAGCAAAACTAAGCCTTCATGAAAAAACAATGAACATGGAGGTAGGTAGTCTGGTTCCTCCCAGTTTACATAAAATAAGAGTGTTCTACTAACTGCGGGGGGGGGGGGGGGGGGAGGGGCATTTACACTTGTTGATAAAAGCATGGGGTGCTGTCACAAATAACTAATATATACTCAACAGTATCAGTGGATAAAAACTTGAATTCAAATTGGGCATATTACCGTCAGTTCAGCAATGCGCCCAAAGGGCATTTTCTCCCTCTAAGAAAGAGAAGTGAGAAGGTCAAGCTGAACTAGAAAGGCGCATTACTAAACGGATCATGGGAGTAACATGAACCATTGGAATTTGTATCGAATATATTCACTAAAACTACAAAAGATGGTGAATGTAGCATCATCATTGACCTAATATCACTAAATAAATCTGTTGAGTATATACACTTTAAGATGGAGACGTTTTGTCACTGCCAGTCATCTGATCTCCAAAGGATACCTTATGGCAAGCATTGATATGGAAGATGCAAACTATCTTATACCCATACACCAGGATCATTGTAGATACCTAAAAATTTACCTGGATAATGGACATCCCGGTTAGGGCAACTATGGGAGTATAGAGCATTCCCAATGGTCTAACCTCAGCCCTAAACTAATTATAAAAATAGTAACAATAGCCATGAAAATATTAAGAAAACAAGCATAATCATGGCATATATTGGATGATATCCTCATATTAGGGGAACAAAGGAATTAGCTGTGGCAGCAGTTCTAGCTACGAAACAGCTCCTTAAAGCACTGAGGTTCATCCCACACCCAGATAAACCAGAATAGTAAGATTAAACGAGTACTTACCAGTGCGAAGTTTGATCTGTATTTTATGAGGAGTTACGATGAGGGATTACGTGAAGAACCCACCCAGTGCGCAGGCGCGGCATACTTCCAAGCAGCGGTGTGGAATCACAGGTAGACACAATATTTGAAGTAAAGATAGTAAAGATTAAAGAGACATCAGTTTCTAGTTTGATCCATATACTGAGGGTGGGAGCGGAGGGCACGTAATCCCTCATCGTAACTCCTCATAAAATACAGATCAAACTTCGCACTGGTAAGTACTCGTTTAATCTTACTATTTTACTTCGGAGTCACGTGAGTGACTACGTGAAGGCTTCAAAGGTCTGTGATTTCAAACCGTGTAACAGCTATATCACTCGCTGCCGAAGTTATCGAGGGAGGAAGTGGTATCTAAAGACCAACGAATCTGTTTGTTTTTTGAAAACAAAAATGTTTATTAAACAATAACAAAAATAGCTCCCTTGGGCTTAAAATTATAAATTTGCAGTTTCTAAAATCTTTTCTGCAAACAAATCTTTTTTCATCAGCGGTTTGTTATAGAATATGCGGAACGTCGACTCCCTTGACCATCCTGCTGTACTTAGGATGTGGTCTATGGGAACATCCATCCGTTCCGCCGCTGACGTAGATGCTGCCCTAATAGAATGGGATTTAAAAACGTCAGTGTTAATCCCTGCAGCTTTCAGGACCTGTTTTAACCACCTAGATATAGTTTGGCTGGTTACCCGTCCAAAAGGCTTCTTGTGGCTGACCCATAAGGCTTTTTCACTCCCACTAAGTGTATGGGTTGTGTCTACATAGTTGTATATGTGGGTCACTACACACAGCCTAGGTTCTGGAGGGTAGGCCCGGAAGATTAATGGTGAGTTGGACATACCTGGCCTGCTTTGTTTAACTAACCCCGGCATAGTGAATGTGATGCAGTCTGGGTAGTTACCATGTTGTCCAGTCGTAGTTGATGTAGCGACTGGACCCTTTGTGCAGAGACGAGCGCCATTAGCATAAGTGTCTTGAGTGTAGATTGCTCGAGACTGAGGGATCCCGCCGGTGGCCATCCTCTGAGGTGTGATAACACGACACTTATATCCCACACATGGGTATATCTGGGTGTAGGGGGTTTGTTATTGTAAATCCCCTTGAGGAGTTTTATGACTAGCGGGTGGGACCCTATGCTATGGTGTCCTGTTGGCATGAGATAAGCAGACAGGGCACTTCGTGCTGCATTGACGGCACTGTAGCTCATCTTCTGGTCATGGTGTAAGTGGGCCAGGAACTCCAACACGTCGGTGATTGAGGCTGTCGTATACGACGTCCCTGCGTCCAAGCAGTATTGCTCCCATTTCTTGATATATGTCAGGTACTGCTTCTTGGTTGAGTCTCGCAGGGATGCCGACATGGTGGTGATTGTTCGTTGTGATAGACCCAGTCCCTGGTAAGGCCTGGTTAAAACCTACAAACCAGGAGTTTTAAATTTTGATGGCATGGATGACTTATGCCGGATACTGGGTGAGTCAATAGTTGTGGGTGACTATGAAAGACCATAGGTGACTCAACCACCATGTCGTGAAAGACTGGGAACCATGGTTGGGTAGGCCAGTCGGGTACGACCAAAATACCTGATGCAGAGTCTGACTGTATTTTCTGGAGTACCCGACTGATGAGGCAGAAGGGAGGGAAAGCATAGAAGAAGAAATTGCCCCAATCCAGCGTGAAGGCATCTACCGCTGCTGCCTCTGGGTCTGGTTCCCAAGCCACATACATGGGTAACTGGTGATTCAATCTAGACGCAAACAAATCTATATCTGGCGTTCCATATTGCTTAATAATTTTTGCAAACATTTTTGGATCTAACATCCATTCGATGTTATCATTGAATTTTCGTGACCTGGCGTCTGCCACTGTGTTTAGCTTACCTGGTAGATAGGCAGCTGATAACCAAATATGTCTCTTGACACACCTTTGCCAGATTATATTAGCCAATTTGTCGCATGATACTGATTTTATGCCACCCATGTGCTTGATGTAAGCCACCACCGTTGTATTGTCAATCAGTAACCTAACATGCACGTGCTGCATATTGAATGCATATGCTTTTAGCCCATAAAAGGCGGCCAGCATTTCCAAATAATTTATGCCTAGTGAGTGTAGTAGCGATGACTCTGAATTAGTCCATCTGCCACCTGTGCTGGATATAGAGTTGGTAGCTCCCCAGCCTAAAGCACTGGCATCCGTCGTGATGACTATGTTAGGATTAGTGATGACTATGGGACTGTAACTGTGCCAAACGTTTTGTGACCACCACTGAAGTTCTGATATAGCTTCAGTGGGTAAATACATTGTTCCAGAGTAACATAATGCCCCCTACTTTGATGTAGTGCATGTGCCCTTGCTCTTTGCAAATTTTGATAATGCAAGGGTCCAAATTGTGTAGCTTGAAATGCTGCTACAATACTTCCAATTACTCTGGCAACATGCCGGATCCTTGGTTGCTTATTTGCGATTAAATTATTGCATGCTTGTGCTAATGCAACCTTTTTATCCCTTGGCAGAGTAACAGTCATGTGGATAGAATCAATGGTGAAGCCTGGATAGTCCATGTTAGTTGATGGCTTCAATTTTGATTTATCTGGGTGTAGAACAAATCCCAACGTTTCAAGGAGCTGTTTGGTGGCTAAAACTGCTGCGACAGCTAATTCCTTGGTTCTTCCCAATATGAGAATATCGTCCAGATAAGCCATGACTATGTATTTTTGTTCTCTTAATATTTTCATGGCTACTTTAAGAATTTTGGTAAATAATCTGGGAGCTGTCGTTAAGCCATTGGGCAGTGCTCTATACTGCCATTGTTGCCCCATCCAGATAAATTTCAGGCATCTAAAATGATCCTTGTGAATGGGTACTAAATAGTAAGCATCTTTGATATCTATGCTTGCCATGAAGTATCCCTTGGAGATCAATTGTCTGGCAGTGACAAATGTCTCCATTTTGAAATGTAGATACTCAACAGATTGATTTAGTCATGTTAGATCAATGATGATGCGACATCCACCATCTTTTTTGGTTTTAGTAAATATATTTGATACAAATTCCAATGGCTCATGTCTGGTCCTTTCAATGACTCCTTTAGACATGAGCCTTTCTAGTTCAGCCTGTCCTTCCTGCTTCTCTTTTTCAGTGGGAAGGAATACCCTTTGGGGTATATGCTGAACCGGCGGTATTATGCCTGTTTTAAATTCAATTTTGTATCCACTAATACTGTTGAGTATGTATTTGTTGTTAGTGATAGTACACCAAACATGTTTGAACAAAAGTAAACGCCCTCCTGTTAGTAAAACACCCTTGGTCTGTGTATGTTGACAGGAACCAGACCCACCTACCTCCAAGTTCATTTTTGGGAGCGTCTCCGTTGGTGGGTTTGGTTCGAGGGCGTTCTTGTTGGTGCTGTCACGGGGCGGCGCATCTCCCCACGGCTCCGCTCTGGGCCCCTCTCTAAAAAAGAGCTGTGGGGGTAGTGAGGAGCGGTCGCCAGGCTTTCACCAGTCCGGTATCTGCTGGTGGATGCTGAGGGGTGCTGCCAACTGGGTGTCTTCGCCCTGCTCGGCGCTGGTCCTGCCCTCATGAGGCCCACAGGTTTGGCAGCCTCTTCGAGTTCTTTCAGTCTTTTCCCCAGGTCAGCCCCAAATAGCAGTGCCTCTTTCTCTGGCGCAGGGGCTCTACATAGCCCCGCATATTTGGGGTTGAGGGCAGGCCTAATGTTTTCCCGCCTCAAGTTGTTCATCTCGAAGTGGGTGTTGCACATCAGTGCAAGGACATCCTGTTGGGGTGTAGTGAGGTCCATATTCTCAGCGGACCGAGCAAAGGCGGTGATGGCTGCGGTATGGAGCTTCAAGATGCGCTGCGTCTTTAGCTCTTGGCTCCTTATGTGTTGGCCTAGCTGGCTCCATATTTGGCCATTGACGGTCTTGACCCGCAGCGCCTCACAGTTCTCGGGTGCCGTATAGGTGTCGAGAGCCTCCTGGAGTACTTTCTCCTGGAGGGGCTTGTTGGAGAGCCGGTTTATACTTGCCGCCATTTTCGGGTTCAGCATTCTCCCGGCCCTCGGGGGCGCCGCATATCTGTCGACCACACCCAGCAGCTCTTCTTCCTCCTGCTCCCCTGGCATACTTGCACAGTCGTCCGCCTGCCCGTGTGATAAGCCAGCCCAGTCCTGGCCTCCCTTGCTGACCTCAAACAAGGAGGGAGCAGAGGGGTGAGGTGACGGTTTGGAGGAGGCCTCAGCCCGTCCTCCCTGGTGATGCTTTGCCTGCATCTCCTGCACGAGCATTTGCTCGAGGAGCTGCCTCATGCAGCTTAAGCGGCTGTCTCCCCGTTTAGCCGGTGGAGAGCGTTCCCGTTCCTCCGACGAGTCGGAGACCACCGGCCGGTCCGTTTTACGGGTGGATTTCCTCCCTGTGCGAGGTGTTGAAGTCGGCAGCACAGGGAGCGGCTCGGGGTCGGGTGTACGGGAGCGTTCAAATTGCTCCTCCGCCGCCAGTGGCTGCCGCCCAGATGTCGAACCCTCCTCGGGGGGAGTTGGGCAGGCAGTCCGTTTAGTTGGTCGCTTGCGGGTTGCCATGCTAGCGACTCTCTGCAATACAAAAGACTCACTTACCTGAGGTCTTATCTTTATCCTGCAGCTGGAGAGCCTGGCTCCAGCTGCCGCCGCTGTTGCGCTGCTGGCGTAATGCCGCGCCTGCGCACTGGGTGGGTTCTTCACGTAGTCACTCACGTGACTCCGAAGTAAAATTGAAGCTGTTAACTACCATGGATTATCTGGGCTTCAATATCAATTCTATCCATATGACTGTTACTTTGCCAAGGTGCTCGGGTCACTATAATCAAATCATGAATGTACCCACTGAAGCTATATCACAATTACAGTGGTGGGCAGACAATGTTTGGCATAGTTTCAGCCCTATTATTATCACCAATCCCAACTTGGTTATTAAAAACCGATGCCAGTACTTTAGGCTGGGGAGCAACTAAACTCCATATCCAGCACAGGTAACAGATGGACCAATTCAGAATCATCGTTACTACACACACCGGGCATCAACTATTTGGGATTGGTGATCGCCTATTGGGCTTAAAAGCATATGTATTTCAAATGCAGCACGTACATATGTGGTTACGGATTGATAATACTATGGTGGTGGCTTATATCAACCATATGGGGAGCATAAAATCATTATTGTGCAACAAATTGATCTGGCAATGGTGTGTCAAAAGACATTTTAACTATCAGCTGCCTATTTCCTAGGAAGCTAGGACACAGTGGGAGACACCACGTCACGGGGAAAATTTATGATAACATTGAATAGATGTCAAACCCAAAATATCTGCTAAAGGTATTAAGCAGTTTGAACGCCAGATATCAATTTGGTTGCACAAGACGGAATCACCAGTAACTTATGTGTGTGACTTAGGAACCAGATCAGAGGCAGCAGCGATAGATGCCTACACACTGGAAGGGGGAATTTCTGCGTTGCTTTCCTCCCTTCTGCCTCATCAGACGGGCACTTCGCAATACAGATGAAATCTGTCTCCGAGATATTGAACGTGCCCGACCGGCCTACATAGCCATGGTTCCCAGTTCATCATGACCTGGAACATCTACACCATGATTAAAAGGTGAGTTACAGTGCCGTAAATACAGCATGGAGCGCCTTGTCTGCTTATCTAAAACAGCATGACAGCAGAGCATGGGATCCCATCCACTGAAGATAAACCTATGATGGGCAACTATAATAATAAGCCCCAAAAACCCAGGTATACCCATGTATGGGATATTGGTGTGATATTGACATATCTCAGAGAATGGCACCAGCCAGATCCCTCAGCTTGCTCAATCTATGTTAAAAACGCTCATGCTTATGGCTCTTGTATACGCTCACAGAGTCCAGTCACTCCATAAAACTAGGCTGGATAACATGGTGATTACCCCAGACGCATCACGTTCATCATTCTAAAAACCTAACTCGCAGGTATATGGGACTAGGCGAGATTATGAGTTCGGCACGGACTAGTAGGGTCGAGATGGCCTGTGTTTTCCGTGCTGCAATTGTTATATGGTTATATGGACCAGGAACGCCCTATTCACTGGTGGGATTCCGGGCCTACCCACCAGAGTCCAGGTTGAGTGTGGTGACCCATCTACTACAATATATAGACACAACCCACAATCTTAGAGGGAGAGGAAAGCCTATGGGTCAACCACAGAAACCCCTAGACGGGGTACGAGCCAAACCACTTCAAGGTGGCTCAAACAGGTACTGAAAGCTGCCGGAATAGATAATAATACATTTAAATCCCATTCCACTAGGGCAGCATTGATATCAGCGGCTGAACGAATGGACATCCCGGTTGACCACATTCTCAATACGGCAGAATAGTAAGATTAAACGAGAACTTACCAGTTTGAAGTTTGATCTGTATTTTATGAGGAGTTACGATGAGGGATTACGTGAAGAAGCCCGCTCAGGGCGCAGGCGCGGCATGCTTCCAAGCAGCGGTGTGGAATCACAGACAGACACACGTATTTGAAGTAACATAGTAAAGAATAAAGAGACATCAATTATCAGTTTGATCCATGTAATGAGGGTGGGAGCGGAGGGCACGTAATCCCTCATCGTAACTCCTCATAAAATACAGATCAAACTTCAAACTGGTAAGTTCTCGTTTAATCTTACTATTTTACTTCGGAGTCACGTGAGTGACTTCGTGAAGATTTCAAAGCTCTGTGATTTCAAACCGTGTAACAGTTTTACTCACTCACTGCCGAAAGCTCTTGAGGAAGGAAGTGTTATTGTAATCAACCAATGAATCTGTTTTCAAAACAAAACGGTATTTATTAACAACAACAAAAAACAAATAGCTCCCCCGGGCTTTAAATTAAATGTTTGCAGTTTCTAAATTTTTTTCTGCAAATACATCAGGTTTCACCAACGGCTTGTGATAGAATGTTCGGAATGTGGATTCCCTCGACCATCCTGCTTTGTTTAGGATAATGTCAATAGGCACATCCATCCTTGCTGCCGATGATGTGGATGCTGCCCTGGTGGAATGAGATTTATATACATTAATGTCTATCCCAGCAGCTTCCAATACCTGTTTTAACCATCTTGAAATGGTCCGGCTCGTTACCCTGCCATGTGGTTTTTTGTGGCTGACCCATAAGGCTCTTTCACTTCCTCGGATATTATGGGTTGTGTCAATATAAATTTTTATGTGGGTCACCACACCCAATCGTGGCTCTGGTGGGTAAGCCCGGAATGCCACTAGCGTGTTGGATGTTCCTGGCCTGCTTTGCTTTATCAGACCTTGTATTGTGAAGGTAACCTGGTCTGACGTTGTTTCCATGCTGTCCAGTCGAAGTTTATGCAATGGCTGGACCCTCTGAGCAGATACTAGAGCCATCAGCATGAGCGTTTTTAATGGCAATTGCTCTAGGCTGAGGGATCTTGCTGGTGGTCTGTCCCGAAGGTAAGCGAGCACAATACTGATATCCCAAATTTGAGTATATCTAGGCTTGGGGGGCTTGATGTTAAATATGCCCCTCATTAGTTTGACCACCAGCGGATGGGACCCCATGGGCTGATGTCCTGCAGGTTTGAGGTAGTTGGAGAGTGCACTACGTGCCGTGTTGATGGCACTGTAGCTCATATCTTCATGATGGTGTAAGTAGGCCAGGAACTCTAGAACATTGGCTACTGTGGCTGTTTCGTAAGCAGTCCCCGTTTCTTGGCAGTACCTCTCCCATTTCCTGATGTTGGTTAGGTACTGCCTCTTTGTAGATGTTCTCAGGAATGCTAAATTGGTGGTGATGGTTTGTTGCGATAACCCCAGGTCCAGGTAAGGTCGGTTTAGAATCTGCAACCCAGGAGATTCATGTCTTGATGGCATGGATGGCTGATGCATGACACTGGGTGAGTCAATAACCCTGGATGACTGGGAAACACCATTGGTGCTTCCACCACCATGTCATGGAGTATTGGGAACCATGGCTGTGTAGGCCAGTCGGGCACCACCAAAATTCCAGATGCTGAATCCATCTGGATTTTTCGAAGTACCCGACTGATGAGGCAGAAGGGAGGAAAGCCATAGAAAACGAACTTTCCCCAATCCAGCGTGAACGCATCTACCGCTGCTGCCTCTGGATCTGGTTCCCACGCGACATAGATAGGTAATTGGTGATTCAGTCTTGATGCAAATAAATCGATATCTGGCTTCCCATATTGCTTTACAATTTTAGCGAATGCTTTAGGATTTAACATCCATTCGATGTTGTCATTGAATTTGCGTGACCTGGTGTCCGCCACTGTATTTAGCTTACCTGGTAGATAGGTAGCTGAAAGCCAAATATGTCTTTCGACACTCCATTGCCAAATCGTATTGACCAATTTGTCGCATGATAAAGATTTTATGCCGCCCATATGGTTAATGTAAGCCACCACCGTAGTATTATCTATTTGTAATCTAACATGCAAGTGATGCATATTGGATACATATGCTTTTAAACCATAAAAGGCGCCCAACATTTCCAAATAATTAATGCCCAGTGTAGATAGTAATGATGATTCTAAGTTAGTCCATCTACCACCTGTGCTGGATATGGAGTTAGTTGCTCCCCACCCTTTAGCACTGGCATCTGTTTGGAGTACTAAAGTAGCATTAGTAATAACAATAGGACTACAACTGTGCCAAATGTTTTGTATCCACCACTGTAGCTCTGATATTGCTTCAGGGGGTAAACTCCTGACTCGGTCATAATGACCTTTATGTTGTTTTAGTGCCTTTACCTTTGCTCTTTGTAAATTTTGATAGTGCAAAGGTCCAAATTGGATAGCTGGAAATGCTGCTACCATTTTGCCAATTACTGCTGCCACTTGTCGAATAGTTGTTTTTTTGTTTATCTTTAAGTTATTGCATGATTGTACTAATGCAATCATCTTTTCCCTTGGCAGGGTAATAATCATTTGGACTGAGTTAATTGTGAAACCCAGGTAGTCCATTATTGTGGATGGATTTAACTTGGATTTATCTGGATGTAAAACAAACCCTAGAGCTTCTAGGAGCTGTTTAGTAGCTGATACTGCTGCTACAGCCAATTCCATAGTTTTCCCAACTATGAGGATGTCGTCCAAATATGCCATGACTATATGATTAAGTTTTCTTAACGTTGCCATGGCTGGTTTTAATATTTTGGTGAATAGTCTTGGGGCTGAAGTAAGCCCATTAGGCAGTGCTTTATACTGCCACAGCTCCCCCATCCAGATACATTTAAGGTATCTGCTATAATAGTAAGATTAAACGAGAACTTACCAGTTTGAAGTTTGATCTGTATTTTATGAGGAGTTACGATGAGGGATTACGTGAAGAAGCCCGCCCCAGGACGCATTGCGGTATAACTTCAAAGCAGCGGTGTGGAATCACAGACAGACACGTATTTGAAGTAACATAGCAAAGAATAAAGAGACATCGATTATCAGTTTGATCCATGTAATGAGGGTGGGAGCGGAGGGCACGTAATCCCTCATCGTAACTCCTCATAAAATACAGATCAAACTTCAAACTGGTAAGTTCTCGTTTAATCTTACTATTTTACTTCGGAGTCACGTGAGTGACTTCGTGAAGATTTCAAAGCTCTGTGATTTCAAACCGTGTAACAGCTTTATATCACTCGCTGCCGAAGCCTTTCAGGGAGGAAGCGTGTTATCATAATCAACCAATGATTCTGTTTATAGAAAAAACCAATGGTATTTTTATAATAACACTGAAGAATTTTAAATGCTCCCCTTGGCTAATTTGAATATTTGCAGATTGGAATCTTCCTGCAAATAAAAAACAGGTTTTGTCAATATTTTATAATAATTTATTTCTCTGAACGTTTTACCCCCACTATTCTGCTGTAGCCAGGATGTGGTTTACAGGCACGTCCATTCTTTTGCCATTGACGTGGAAGCTTCTCCTGTGGGATGACAACTTTATACATGTTAGTTTTATCCCAGGAGCTTTAACCTGCTTGAGCCATTTCAAAAAAGGCTTGTTACCCGACCACAAGGTGTTTTGTGACCAACCCACAAGGCTTTTCATCTCCCTCGCATAATTAGGTTGTGTCTATATAAGGTAATAGGGTCTTGGCACATACCGTGTTTTTCTGGCGGGTAGCCCGGTTTTATGACTGGATACGGTGTTCCTGGTCTGGTTTGACCATTCCCTGAACAAATGATTGAGATCTGGTCTGAAGCTGTGAGCATGGTGTCCAGTTGAAATAGGAGTAGTGACTGGACACTCTGTGCTGCTCCATGTGCCTTTAACATATGTTTTAGTGCATAGAAGGTTCAGGTTTAGGGCTCTGGCTGGTGGGATCCCATGAAGTGTGGTTTAACCACTGTGACATCCCATATATAGGTGTACCTAGTCTAGGGGTTTAGAGTTTTAATACCCTTCAAATTACCTCCAGCCAGTGACCCCATGGCCTGTTGTCCTGTAGCTGTTTTGAAAAAAGAACAGGCAGGGTAATTCTAGCTGTGTTGATGGCACTGTAGCCGAATCCTTCATCATGATGAAGGTTCTCCAGGAATTCCAGTTCGTAGTACCTGTATCGGATGAGTAGGTTTTCCCCTTTATCCTTGCAGTACTTCTCTTGATGCTGAACAATTGTTGTAGTCCAGTGGATGTTCAAAAGGATGCTGACATGGTGTCGATTATTCAGTATAACAATCCCAGTCCCAGAGGCTTGCGCAGAATCTGCAGCTCAGGAGCTTATTTCTCATGGCACAGGTTGATTTGTGCCCGACTCCGATATTAATAATTCTGGGTACTGGAAAACACCATCCAAGTTTCAACAGCCATGTCATGGCGTGAAGTGAAACAAGGGCTGCGTAAGTCCGTCAGGTACTATCAAATACCTGAAGCAGAATCCTTTTGTACTGTGCGTTGTTCTCGATTGGTGAGGCAGAAGGGAAAAATACATAGAATTAATTTCACCAATGCAGCGTGAACGCATTTGTCTATCAATATTATAAATACATTCTTGAATGACAACATGACCTATAGGTCAGAAAAGTTAATATATATAGCTGACGATCTTTCTGCTGGAACTATCTGTCCCAGAGAAATTATTTTAATGAGGATTCCACTGGCCCAGGGTCTGGTTTCCCCCCGCGACATACATAGGATATCCCCGAACACCTGGTGATATAGCGTTAATGCAAATAATCGATATCAGTTTCACATTCCATTTTAATTGTCATTGTCAGTGTACAGTACAGCGACAATGAAATGCATTAATATCTGTTGCATCATATACCTTAATAGTTTTGTTAACTTTATATAAAAAACATCTAATTGATGTAGTCCTTAATATTATGTCTGTCACTGTATTTTGCTTACCACCCAGGTAAGTTGTTGATAGTCAAATATATCTATGGATATACCATTGCCAAATTGGCTTTGACCAACTTCTCATATGATACCGACTTTATGCTGCCATATGGTTAATATAGGCCACCTCCATAGTGTAGTCTATTTATACCCATACATGCAAGTGCTTTAAACTCATAAATTCACCCGAACATTTTTTAGATAATTAATGCCCAGTATAAGTGGTAACCCCACCACTGTCTTTCTGATATTGCTTCAGTGGGTAACTTCATGAGATGCTCAATGACAACCTATATGTTGTTTTTGATACTAACATCTGAATGATGTAGACAGAAAATGGTACAATTTTTTCCCAATTACTCTGTTATTTGTCGAGTAGTTGGTAGTTTGACCATTACTTTGTGCTTGTTTGTGCCAATTCAACTATGTTGTCTCTTGGCATCCTTATAGTTACGTGGACTGAATTAATATGAAAGCCAAGATAGTCCAAGAAAGCGCTCTATATGCTGGTAGCAACCAGACCCACCTACCTCCATGGTTATTGGCGGTTTTGTGTTTTCTGTTTTCTGAGTGCTTTTGTTCTGAGGATGTGCTGGCGACGTTGGGGGGGGGGGCGCATTTTCCAGGGGGTCCGCGGCGGGCCCTGATCTAAAAGATCTTTGGGGATAGTGCGGCCCCAAGCTTTCACCAGTCCCATATTCTAGACATAGACTGGTGGATGCCGTGAGGTGCAGCTGTTAGGTTATCGAAAGTCGTGGTTTGCTCGTCCCTTGGCCTGCCCTCATGATGCCGAAGGTTTTTGATACCTCTTCGATCTCCTTCAGCTTTTTGTTCAGATCTCTCCCAAATAGCAGTGAGTCTGCCTCCGCTGCTGGGCTTTGCTCAAGCCTGCATCTTTGAGATTGAGGGCAGGTGTTGTATTTCCCTTCAGGGATTATTTAGTTCGAATCGTGGTACACCTTAATACCAGCACTTTCTGGTGGCATGTGTTGATCTCGTTATCTCCACAGAACAAGCATAGGCTGTGATAGCTGACATCAGGAGCCTTCGGCTCCGCTGTAGCTTGAGTTTTTATGCCCGCATAAGGGCCCCCACAACTTCCAGATTTTGCTGTTTTAGGCTTATTCCCCTTAAGGGCCTCATAGTTCTCTGGTGCTGTATATTCTTGCTGGCTGCCATTGTTTTGGCTCCGGCGGTGCTCCAGCCCGTGGGGTTGCTACGAAGCGGTCCACGACACCCAACAGCTGTTCCTGATCCTGCACCTCATGCATACTCCCGATTTTGTCCGCCTGCCCCATTTGCAGACCAGCCCTGCCCTGGTCACCAATGCTAGCCTCCTGCTCCAACCCGTGGTATGAGGGTAGCAAAGGGCAGTGCCTGAACGACACTATGGAGGAGGTGCCTGTCCTGTCTCGCCGGGAGCGCTGCTGTTCCCGGTGGACCTTCTCCTCCAGGAGCTGCTAAGTGCAGCTCAGGCGGCTGTCTCTCTCTGCTTTGGTAGAGACATGTCCCGCTCCGACGAATCGGAGACGACCGGCCGTTTGGCTTCCTGGCCGCTTTCCCAGTCCGCCGTGTAGGCTCTGGCGAGACTGGCTTGGCTCGGTCTCAGGGATAGCGAAAACGCTCTGCGAGCGACGCTGCCGCCGGTTGCTGCCCCGCTGGTAGAGTTGGAGCGGGGCAGTTTCTCTTTGCGAGTTTTTTGCGTTGTGTTCCTGAAATCTGTAATAAAACACAACTGCAAACTCACCTTTCCTATGCCCAAGAGCCGCTCCTGCAGCTCAGGCGGCTGTCTCTCCCCCTCCTGGGTGGAGAGACGTCCCAGTCCGATGTCGGCTCCACCGCCGGGTTTTACACACATCCAGCCCGCTGCTCAGGCGCTAGCAGGCTGGCTCGGTGTCGGGTTTGCGGACCGCCCGCTAAGCGGTCCTACCGCCTGTTGCTGCCCTGACTCTTTCTCGAGCGGGCAGGTGCAGCATTTCCCCCCCCCCCCCCCCCCTCAGCCCGCAGCTGATGCTGACGGGCTTGATGCAGAGTCGGGAGCGGGGCGCTGATTAGCGGTCCTCGCTCTCTCTCTCTCTCTGCACTCGGGCTGCTGCTCACCTGCACTCGGGCTGCAGCGCACTCCACGCCAGCACTGCACAGTGGGTCCCCTAACGGCTCCGCAAATGTCGGAAGCCTCCTCCCGCCCGCCTGCCTGCCTCACCTGGACAGTACTCGAGAGCGAGCGAGGACTGAGGGGAACCCCCAACGCAGTGCTAGCGCCGTCTTCCTGCGCTGTCAAATGTCGCCCCTGTGGAGAGTTACCGGCACCGGCACAACTCCCTGGTAGCGTCTTTCCTCCCCTCCCGCGAACGGAAACTCCTACCAGAGTCCAAGGGGGCCGCTTGCACGCCCCTGCGGGAAACAAGCAGACGCAAAGGGGCTGTAAAAGTAAAGGTAGGTACTTACCTAAACTTAGATTTTTTCTCGTTTCTTCGGGAGCCCTGTCTCCCGGCTGCCGCTTTGCATGCCGAAACGTAATGCCGCAATGCGTCCTGGGGCGGGCTTCTTCACGAAGTCACTCGCGTGACTCCGAAATAAAATCCTTATGTATAGGTACTAGATAGTAAGCATCTTTGAGATCAATGCTTGCCATATAGTATCCTTTGGAAATCAGTTGTCTAGCAGTCACAAATGTTTCCATTTTCAAATGTATATACTTAACAAATTCATTCAGGGATGTTAAGTCAATGATGATGCGACATCCACCATCCTTTTTAGTTTTAGTAAATATGTTGGAAACAAATTCCAAGGGCTCATGATTAGTTTTTTCTATGACCCCTTTGTTTATAAGTCTCACCAGTTCAGCTTGTCCCTCCTGTTGTTCTTCATTGGAGAGAACAAATACCCTTTTGGGCCGGTGTTGAACTGGCGGTATTTTTGAAATAAATTCAATTTTATACCCTCTAATACTATTGAGTATATATTTATCATCAGTGATCATTTCCCATGCTTCTTTAAACAAGTGTAACCTTCCACCCGTTAGTAAGGCACCCTTATTCTCGGTATGCGGGTAGGAACCAGATCCACCTACCTCCATGGTTATTGACGGGTTTGTGTTTTTTTCTTTCGTAGTGCTTTTCCTTGTCGACGTGCTGGCGATGTTGGGGGGAGGCGCATTTTCCAGGGGGTCCGCGGCGGGCCCTGACCTAAAAAAGGTCTCTGGGGATAGTGCGGCCCCAAGCTTTCACCAGTCGCATGTTCCGGACGCCGACTGGTGGATGCAGTGGTGTGCTGCCGCCTGGGTGTGAGTAAAGACTTCGGCTTATTTGTCGCTGGTCCTGCCCTCACGAGGCTAAATGTTTTGGATGCCTCCTCCATCTCCTTCAGTTGTTTATTGAGGTCCTTCCCGAATAATAATGAGTCGGATTCCAACGATGGCGTTTTACACAATCCTGCAAACTTTGGGTTGAGGGCAGGTCTGATGTTTTCTCTGCGCAGATTATTCAACTCAAACTGAGTTGTGCACATTAATGCAAGCACATCCTGCTGGTGTGTAGTCATCTCCTCCGTCTGTACGCACCGAGCATAAGCTGTAATTGCCGACGTGAGGAGGCGAAGTATGCGCTGGAGTTTCACTTCTTGTGCCCGCATTGGTCCGCCCACATTCCCCCAGATTTGAGTATTGAGACTCTTTACCTTAAGAGCCTCGCAATTGTCTGGGGCTGTGTGCTCGTCCAGCACTTGGGCGAGCACCTTCTCTTGAAGAGGTGATTTATGCTGGCCGCCATCCTTGCTCCAAAGGTGCTCCAACCCGTGGGGTAGCGACAAAACGATTCACAACACCCAGCAGCTGTTCTTCCTGCACACCCTGCACACTCTCGACTCCTTCCGCCTGCCCCTTATTCAGACCAGCCCTGCCCTGGTCACCGATGCTAACCTCCAATTCTTGGTCTGAGGTTGCAAAGGGAGGTGCCGGGCTCGACACCATGGAGGAGGCGCCTGTCCTGTCTGCCCGAGAGCGCTGCTGTTCTCGGTAGACCATCCCCTCCAAGAGCTGCTGTATGCAGCCCAGGCGGTTGTCTCTCCTCCGTTTTGGGAGGACATTTCCCCCTCCGACGAGTCGGAGTCGACCGGCCGGTTGGTTTTCCGGGTGGCTTTCCCAGCCCGCCGTGTAGGCTCTGGCGTGACTGGGACCGGCTCGGTCTCGGGAATTTCAAACCGCTGTTCAAGCGGTACTACCGCCGGTTGCTGCCCCGCTGGAATCGGCTCCTCCGGTGGAGTTAGAGCACGGGCAGTTCTCTGAGAAAGTTTTCTGCGTTGGGACATTTTGCTATGCAAAGAAACTAACGCCAACTCTCTCCGGTTTCCCAACGCACCATCCACTTACCTGATGGTCCGTTTTAAAGTGCAGCTGGAGAGCCTGACCCCAGCTGCCGCCGCTGTTGCACTTGCTGGGCGTAATGCCGCGCCTGCGCCCTGAGCGGGCTTCTTCACGAAGTCACTCACGTGACTCCGAAGTAAAATCACCAAGCAGCACAGAACTATGATGATCCTAATGCCTGTGAAGGACGAAATATCTCTCACTGTGAAGGATAAAATGGACATTTTAATTTCCTTTCTCCACCGTGTTTCATAATTAAATACTCCTGTCTGTCATGTGACAACATTCTGAATTAGACACTGGGACACAGTGAGAAATATTTGTGCCACGTCTAAGTCCAGGGTACATTTTATTTCGTGTCCATAACATCCGAGTACTTCTGGTTGATAGTTTCTGCTTCATTATTTTTGGAACATTGTGAATATGTTTTGGGTCTGAATATACACAACATAAGTTGATCCATTATCTAAACTGATGTCAACCGGGTGTCTACACAAGAGGGCGTGGATACAGATTCACAGCTGAGACTCTTACTCTGAATTCTTACTCTGGGCCGTATTGCCTGAGGAGCTAATAGAGTCATAGAATGATACAGTGTGGAAACAAATCTGTCAGCCCAACTTTCATGTCCCAGTTACACTAGTCCCACCTCCCCCAAGCTTGGTCCATATCCCTACAAACCTGTTCTATCCATTACCCAGTGAGGTGTGAGAGGCATGGCTCATTCACTTGGGTTTATTTAAAGAGATGTCCATTTTATAAAGGTGTAATCTTTTTTCAATGTTACCCTCATGTATAGCTTTGAAAGATCTGTGTTTCTGTAACATGTAAACACAAAATACTTCATATTTGTTGCTTTATTCACTGATATAACATGATGCCATCGATTGACAGGCTCCAGTGAAGTTACACTTTGATATGTAGCATTGGGCATTGATGGAAATATGGGAGACTGAGAGAGAAATTGGTTTATTTAGGATTATACAGGGAAAAGGGGTGGATGTTTGCAACCTTCACTTGGTCCGCCCTGTTTCAACTAATGCAATCAACTCGACGTGTACAAACGGAAGATCAAATAGAACAAGTTGTCCAACAACTTTAGGCTGTGCACGTCACATGCAAGAAGAAGAAGATACAGGAAAAAGTAGAATTAATATTCCAGCAGTGGTTGAAGGTTGTTATTGGTCCTTGTGAAATCTGCGGTTAGAATTCTGTTTGGAAATGCCTTTAATGTCAAATATTTAATACAGTCAAGGTACAACTATATTCCCCCATCAAATGTCAGGACATCAAAACCCAATCATGACTCTAAGTATGAAGAACAAACCCTTATCACTTACCACTGGGCTCCAGATAGTACGGGACAAAAAGCCGGGGCAGGTCTTGATGAAACAAAACACATCTCCAGTTCCCTCTGCCTCTCTCAGCTTTCTGAATAACCAGACTCAGTGATTTCTCTTCCTCAGTCAGTGTCTTTTCTCCAACACGTTTGCCATCGCCATTGATCCAAACCAGTCTCATTGACCCAATGACGTGAGACACAGAGCAGGTCAGGGTAACGGTGTCTCCCTCAGTCACTGCATCAGACGGTTCAGCTGTGACTGTGGAAACAAGCAGGTTGTTTACATTTTAAACAATAAGTTCATCAGTAAACTCAGTGGCAACATTCTGACTCCTACCTTTCACTGTGATTAGATCAATGATGGGAAATCGAAACCCAACGGGGACAATCCTCACATTGAAATCCTTGCCATCGAAGAGTTTCCCTGAGGTCACCAGTCGATTCACGAAGTTGGTCCCATTGACATTGATGATGATGGGCTGAGAACGTGCTGCAGATGCTATTGATTTCAGCGGTTGAAGGTAATGAGGTGTCCAGGTCCACTCAGCATGGGAATAGTTACGACCATTACTATAACAATCCAGGTGAAGTTCACTGTGCCCGGTGCTGGAGCGGTAAAGTATGTATTCCCCATGATATAAATCTGTATCAGAGAGACAGAGGATAACTCCTTTCAGTATTACAGTTACTGTGCCAAACACACATTCTCAACCGTATTCTTATAAACATTCGTGGTGTTTTGATCCCAAGCCCGAGTCTGCAGCAGCTGGGAATCACTTCAAGCAACACCAGACTCGGAGAGAAGGGTCAGTGTGGGGAGAGGGGATGGATTGTTGATCAGTGTTGATGTGTGGGTCGGGACCCCCAGTGTGTGTTTGAGCAGCAAGTGCTGGTGACTACACTTTCTATCTGACACTTTGATGTGAGTCCTGTATCAGTATCTCAGTCTCAGATACTGGAGCATTGATGGCAAGATGAGTCCTGTATCTCAGTCTCAGATACTGGAGCATTGATGGCAAGATGAGTCCTGTATCAGTATCTCAGTCTCAGATACTGGAGCATTGATGACAAGATGAGCCCTGTATCTCAGTCTCAGATACTGGAACATTGATGACAAGATGAGTCCTGTATCAGTATCTCAGATACAGGAGCATTGATGACAAGGTGAGCCCTGTATCTCAGTCTCAGATACTGGAGCATTGATGGCAAGATGAGCCCTGTATCTCAGTCTCAGTCTCAGATACAGGAGCATTGATGACAAGATGAGTCCTGTATCAGTATCTCAGTCTCAGATACAGGAGCATTGATGGCAAGATGAGCCCTGTATCAGTATCTCAGTGTCAGATACTGGAGCATTGATGACAAGATGAGCCCTGTATCTCAGTCTCAGTCTCAGATACAGGAGCATTGATGACAAGATGAGTCCTGTATCAGTATCTCAGTCTCAGATACAGGAGCATTGATGGCAAGATGAGCCCTGTATCTCAGTCTCAGATACTGGAGCATTGATGACAAGATGAGCCTTGTATCTCAGTCTCAGATACTGGAGCATTGATGGCAAGATGAGTCCTGTATCTCAGTCTCAGATACTGGAGCATTGATGGCAAGATGAGCCCTGTATCAGTATCTCAGTCTCAGATACTGGAGCATTGATGGCAAGGTGAGCCCTGTATCTCAGTCTCAGATACTGGAGCATTGATGGCAAGATGAGTCCTGTATCTCAGTGTCAGATACTGGAGCATTGATGGCAAGATGAGCCCTGTATCAGTATCTCAGTCTCAGATACTGGAGCATTGATGGCAAGATGAGTCCTGTATCTCAGTGTCAGATACAGGAGCATTGATGGCAAGATGAGTCCTGTATCAGTATCTCAGTGCCAGATACTGGAGCATTGATGCCAAGATGAGTCCTGTATCAGTATCTCAGTCTCAGATACAGGACCATTGATGGCAAGATGAGTCCTGTATCAGTATCTCAGTGTCAGATACTGGAGCATTGATGGCAAGATGAGCCCTGTATCTCAGTCTCAGATACTGGAGCATTGATGGCAAGATGAGCCCTGTATCTCAGTCTCAGATACTGGAACATTGATGACAAGATGAGTCCTGTATCAGTATCTCAGATACAGGAGCATTGATGACAAGGTGAGCCCTGTATCTCAGTCTCAGATACTGGAGCATTGATGACAAGATGAGCCCTGTATCTCAGTCTCAGATACTGGAGCATTGATGGCAAGATGAGCCCTGTATCTCAGTCTCAGTCTCAGATACAGGAGCATTGATGACAAGATGAGTCCTGTATCAGTATCTCAGTCTCAGATACAGGAGCATTGATGGCAAGATGAGCCCTGTATCAGTATCTCAGTGTCAGATACTGGAGCATTGATGACAAGATGAGTCCTGTATCAGTATCTCAGTCTCAGATACTGGAGCATTGATGGCAAGATGAGCCCTGTATCTCAGTCTCAGATACTGGAGCATTGATGGCAAGATGAGTCCTGTATCTCAGTGTCAGATTCTGGAGCATTGATGGCAAGATGAGCCCTGTATCAGTATCTCAGTCTCAGATACTGGAGCATTGATGGCAAGATGAGTCCTGTATCTCAGTGTCAGATACAGGAGCATTGATGGCAAGATGAGTCCTGTATCAGTATCTCAGTGTCAGATACTGGAGCATTGATGACAAGATGAGTCCTGTATCAGTATCTCAGTCTCAGATGCAGGAGCATTGATGGCAAGATGAGTCCTGTATCAGTATCTCAGTGTCAGATACTGGAGCATTGATGGCAAGATGAGCCCTGTATCAGTATCTCAGTTTCAGATACTGGAGCATTGATGACAAGATGAGCCCTGTATCTCAGTCTCAGATACTGGAACATTGATGACAAGATGAGTCCTGTATCAGTATCTCAGATACAGGAGCATTGATGACAAGGTGAGCCCTGTATCTCAGTCTCAGATACTGGAGCATTGATGACAAGATGAGCCCTGTATTTCAGTCTCAGATACTGGAGCATTGATGGCAAGATGAGCCCTGTATCTCAGTCTCAGTCTCAGATACAGGAGCATTGATGACAAGATGAGTCCTGTATCAGTATCTCAGTCTCAGATACAGGAGCATTGATGGCAAGATGAGCCCTGTATCAGTATGTCAGTGTCAGATACTGGAGCATTGATGACAAGATGAGTCCTGTATCAGTATCTCAGTCTCAGATACAGGAGCATTGATGACAAGATGATTCCTGTATCTCAGTCTCAGTCTCAGATACTGGAGCATTGATGGCAAGATGAGCCCTGTATCTCATTCTCAGATACTGAAGCACTGATGGCAAGATGAGTCCTGTATCTCAGTCTCAGATACTGGAGCATTGATGGCAAGATGAGTCCTGTATCAGTATCTCAGTCTCAGATACAGGAGCATTGATGGCAAGATGAGCCCTGTATCTCAGTCTCAGATACTGGAGCATTGATGGCAAGATGAGCCCTGTATCAGTATCTCACTCAGATACTGGAGCATTGATGGCAAGATGAGCCCTGTATCAGTATCTCAGTCTCAGATACAGGAGCATTGATGGCAAGATGAGTCCTGTATCTCAGTCTCAGTCTCAGATACTGGAGCATTGATGGCAAGATGAGCCCTGTATCTCAGTCTCAGATACTGGAGCATTGATGGCAAGATGAGCCCTGTATCAGTATCTCAGTCTCAGATACTGGAGCATTGATGACAAGATAAGCCCTGTATCTCAGTCTCAGATACTGGAGCATTGATGGCAAGATGAGCCCTGTATCTCAGTCTCAGATACTGGAGCATTGATGGCAAGATGAGCCCTGTATCAGTATCTCAGTCTCAGATACTGGAGCATTGATGGCAAGATGAGTCCTGTATCTCAGTCTCAGATACTGGAGCATTGATGGCAAGATGAGCCCTGTATCTCAGTCTCAGATACTGGAGCATTGATGGCAAGATGAGTCCTGTATCTCAGTCTCAGATACTGGAGCATTGATGGCAAGATGAGTCCTGTATCTCAGTCTCAGATACTGGAGCATTGATGGCAAGATGAGTCCTGTATCTCAGTCTCAGTCTCAGATACTGGAGCATTGATGACAAGATGAGCCCTGTATCTCAGTCTCAGATACTGGAGCATTGATGGCAAGATGAGTCCTGTATCTCAGTCTCAGATACTGGAGCATTGATGACAAGATGAGCCCTGTATCTCAGTCTCAGTCTCAGATACAGGAGCATTGATGGCAAGATGAGCCCTGTATCAGTATGTCAGTGTCAGATACTGGAGCATTGATGACAAGATGAGTCCTGTATCAGTATCTCAGTCTCAGATACAGGAGCATTGATGGCAAGATGAGCCCTGTATCTCAGTCTCAGATACAGGAGCATTGATGACAAGGTGAGCCCTGTATCTCAGTCTCAGATACTGGAGCATTGATGACAAGATGAGCCTTGTATCTCAGTCTCAGATACTGGAGCATTGATGGCAAGATGAGTCCTGTATCTCAGTCTCAGATACTGGAGCATTGATGGCAAGATGAGCCCTGTATCAGTATCTCAGTCTCAGATACTGGAGCATTGATGGCAAGATGAGCCCTGTATCTCAGTGTCAGATACTGGAGCATTGATGGCAAGATGAGTCCTGTATCTCAGTGTCAGATACTGGAGCATTGATGGCAAGATGAGCCCTGTATCAGTATCTCAGTCTCAGATATTGGAGCATTGATGGCAAGATGAGTCCTGTATCTCAGTGTCAGATACAGGAGCATTGATGGCAAGATGAGTCCTGTATCAGTATCTCAGTGTCAGATACTGGAGCATTGATGACAAGATGAGTCCTGTATCAGTATCTCAGTCTCAGATACAGGAGCATTGATGGCAAGATGAGTCCTGTATCAGTATCTCAGTGTCAGATACTGGAGCATTGATGGCAAGATGAGCCCTGTATCAGTATCTCAGTTTCAGATACTGGAGCATTGATGGCAAGATGAGCCCTGTATCTCAGTCTCAGATACTGGAGCATTGATGGCAAGATGAGCCCTGTATCAGTATCTCAGTCTCAGATACAGGAGCATTGATGACAAGATGATTCCTGTATCTCAGTCTCAGTCTCAGATACTGGAGCATTGATGGCAAGATGAGCCCTGTATCTCATTCTCAGATACTGAAGCACTGATGGCAAGATGAGTCCTGTATCTCAGTCTCAGATACTGGAGCATTGATGGCAAGATGAGTCCTGTATCAGTATCTCAGTCTCAGATACAGGAGCATTGATGGCAAGATGAGCCCTGTATCTCAGTCTCAGATACTGGAGCATTGATGGCAAGATGAGCCCTGTATCAGTATCTCACTCAGATACTGGAGCATTGATGGCAAGATGAGCCCTGTATCAGTATCTCAGTCTCAGATACAGGAGCATTGATGGCAAGATGAGTCCTGTATCTCAGTCTCAGTCTCAGATACTGGAGCATTGATGGCAAGATGAGCCCTGTATCTCAGTCTCAGATACTGGAGCATTGATGGCAAGATGAGCCCTGTATCAGTATCTCAGTCTCAGATACTGGAGCATTGATGACAAGATAAGCCCTGTATCTCAGTCTCAGATACTGGAGCATTGATGGCAAGATGAGCCCTGTATCTCAGTCTCAGATACTGGAGCATTGATGGCAAGATGAGCCCTGTATCAGTATCTCAGTCTCAGATACTGGAGCATTGATGGCAAGATGAGTCCTGTATCTCAGTCTCAGATACTGGAGCATTGATGGCAAGATGAGCCCTGTATCTCAGTCTCAGATACTGGAGCATTGATGGCAAGATGAGTCCTGTATCTCAGTCTCAGATACTGGAGCATTGATGGCAAGATGAGTCCTGTATCTCAGTCTCAGATACTGGAGCATTGATGGCAAGATGAGTCCTGTATCTCAGTCTCAGTCTCAGATAATGGAGCATTGATGACAAGATGAGCCCTGTATCTCAGTCTCAGATACTGGAGCATTGATGGCAAGATGAGTCCTGTATCTCAGTCTCAGATACTGGAGCATTGATGACAAGATGAGCCCTGTATCTCAGTCTCAGTCTCAGATACAGGAGCATTGATGGCAAGATGAGCCCTGTATCAGTATGTCAGTGTCAGATACTGGAGCATTAATGACAAGATGAGTCCTGTATCAGTATCTCAGTCTCAGATACAGGAGCATTGATGGCAAGATGAGCCCTGTATCTCAGTCTCAGATACAGGAGCATTGATGACAAGGTGAGCCCTGTATCTCAGTCTCAGATACTGGAGCATTGATGACAAGATGAGCCTTGTATCTCAGTCTCAGATACTGGAGCATTGATGGCAAGATGAGTCCTGTATCTCAGTCTCAGATACTGGAGCATTGATGGCAAGATGAGCCCTGTATCAGTATCTCAGTCTCAGATACTGGAGCATTGATGGCAAGATGAGCCCTGTATCTCAGTGTCAGATACTGGAGCATTGATGGCAAGATGAGTCCTGTATCTCAGTGTCAGATACTGGAGCATTGATGGCAAGATGAGCCCTGTATCAGTATCTCAGTCTCAGATATTGGAGCATTGATGGCAAGATGAGTCCTGTATCTCAGTGTCAGATACAGGAGCATTGATGGCAAGATGAGTCCTGTATCAGTATCTCAGTGTCAGATACTGGAGCATTGATGACAAGATGAGTCCTGTATCAGTATCTCAGTCTCAGATACAGGAGCATTGATGGCAAGATGAGTCCTGTATCAGTATCTCAGTGTCAGATACTGGAGCATTGATGGCAAGATGAGCCCTGTATCAGTATCTCAGTTTCAGATACTGGAGCATTGATGGCAAGATGAGCCCTGTATCTCAGTCTCAGATACTGGAGCTTTGATGGCAAGATGAGCCCTGTATCAGTATCTCAGTCTCAGATACAGGAGCATTGATGACAAGATGATTCCTGTATCTCAGTCTCAGTCTCAGATACTGGAGCATTGATGGCAAGATGAGCCCTGTATCTCATTCTCAGATACTGAAGCACTGATGGCAAGATGAGTCCTGTATCTCAGTCTCAGATACTGGAGCATTGATGGCAAGATGAGTCCTGTATCAGTATCTCAGTCTCAGATACAGGAGCATTGATGGCAAGATGAGCCCTGTATCTCAGTCTCAGATACTGGAGCATTGATGGCAAGATGAGCCCTGTATCAGTATCTCACTCAGATACTGGAGCATTGATGGCAAGATGAGCCCTGTATCAGTATCTCAGTCTCAGATACAGGAGCATTGATGGCAAGATGAGTCCTGTATCTCAGTCTCAGTCTCAGATACTGGAGCATTGATGGCAAGATGAGCCCTGTATCTCAGTCTCAGATACTGGAGCATTGATGGCAAGATGAGCCCTGTATCAGTATCTCAGTCTCAGATACTGGAGCATTGATGACAAGATAAGCCCTGTATCTCAGTCTCAGATACTGGAGCATTGATGGCAAGATGAGCCCTGTATCTCAGTCTCAGATACTGGAGCATTGATGGCAAGATGAGCCCTGTATCAGTATCTCAGTCTCAGATACTGGAGCATTGATGGCAAGATGAGTCCTGTATCTCAGTCTCAGATACTGGAGCATTGATGGCAAGATGAGCCCTGTATCTCAGTCTCAGATACTGGAGCATTGATGGCAAGATGAGTCCTGTATCTCAGTCTCAGATACTGGAGCATTGATGGCAAGATGAGTCCTGTATCTCAGTCTCAGATACTGGAGCATTGATGGCAAGATGAGTCCTGTATCTCAGTCTCAGTCTCAGATACTGGAGCATTGATGACAAGATGAGCCCTGTATCTCAGTCTCAGATACTGGAGCATTGATGGCAAGATGAGTCCTGTATCTCAGTCTCAGATACTGGAGCATTGATGACAAGATGAGCCCTGTATCTCAGTCTCAGTCTCAGATACAGGAGCATTGATGGCAAGATGAGCCCTGTATCAGTATGTCAGTGTCAGATACTGGAGCATTAATGACAAGATGAGTCCTGTATCAGTATCTCAGTCTCAGATACAGGAGCATTGATGGCAAGATGAGCCCTGTATCTCAGTCTCAGATACAGGAGCATTGATGACAAGGTGAGCCCTGTATCTCAGTCTCAGATACTGGAGCATTGATGACAAGATGAGCCTTGTATCTCAGTCTCAGATACTGGAGCATTGATGGCAAGATGAGTCCTGTATCTCAGTCTCAGATACTGGAGCATTGATGGCAAGATGAGCCCTGTATCAGTATCTCAGTCTCAGATACTGGAGCATTGATGGCAAGATGAGCCCTGTATCTCAGTGTCAGATACTGGAGCATTGATGGCAAGATGAGTCCTGTATCTCAGTGTCAGATACTGGAGCATTGATGGCAAGATGAGCCCTGTATCAGTATCTCAGTCTCAGATATTGGAGCATTGATGGCAAGATGAGTCCTGTATCTCAGTGTCAGATACAGGAGCATTGATGGCAAGATGAGTCCTGTATCAGTATCTCAGTGTCAGATACTGGAGCATTGATGACAAGATGAGTCCTGTATCAGTATCTCAGTCTCAGATACAGGAGCATTGATGGCAAGATGAGTCCTGTATCAGTATCTCAGTGTCAGATACTGGAGCATTGATGGCAAGATGAGCCCTGTATCAGTATCTCAGTTTCAGATACTGGAGCATTGATGGCAAGATGAGCCCTGTATCTCAGTCTCAGATACTGGAGCATTGATGGCAAGATGAGCCCTGTATCAGTATCTCAGTCTCAGATACAGGAGCATTGATGACAAGATGATTCCTGTATCTCAGTCTCAGTCTCAGATACTGGAGCATTGATGGCAAGATGAGCCCTGTATCTCATTCTCAGATACTGAAGCACTGATGGCAAGATGAGTCCTGTATCTCAGTCTCAGATACTGGAGCATTGATGGCAAGATGAGTCCAGTATCAGTATCTCAGTCTCAGATACAGGAGCATTGATGGCAAGATGAGCCCTGTATCTCAGTCTCAGATACTGGAGCATTGATGGCAAGATGAGCCCTGTATCAGTATCTCACTCAGATACTGGAGCATTGATGGCAAGATGAGCCCTGTATCAGTATCTCAGTCTCAGATACAGGAGCATTGATGGCAAGATGAGTCCTGTATCTCAGTCTCAGTCTCAGATACTGGAGCATTGATGGCAAGATGAGCCCTGTATCTCAGTCTCAGATACTGGAGCATTGATGGCAAGATGAGCCCTGTATCAGTATCTCAGTCTCAGATACTGGAGCATTGATGACAAGATAAGCCCTGTATCTCAGTCTCAGATACTGGAGCATTGATGGCAAGATGAGCCCTGTATCTCAGTCTCAGATACTGGAGCATTGATGGCAAGATGAGCCCTGTATCAGTATCTCAGTCTCAGATACTGGAGCATTGATGGCAAGATGAGTCCTGTATCTCAGTCTCAGATACTGGAGCATTGATGGCAAGATGAGCCCTGTATCTCAGTCTCAGATACTGGAGCATTGATGGCAAGATGAGTCCTGTATCTCAGTCTCAGATACTGGAGCATTGATGGCAAGATGAGTCCTGTATCTCAGTCTCAGATACTGGAGCATTGATGGCAAGATGAGTCCTGTATCTCAGTCTCAGTCTCAGATACTGGAGCATTGATGACAAGATGAGCCCTGTATCTCAGTCTCAGATACTGGAGCATTGATGGCAAGATGAGTCCTGTATCTCAGTCTCAGATACTGGAGCATTGATGACAAGATGAGCCCTGTATCTCAGTCTCAGTCTCAGATACAGGAGCATTGATGGCAAGATGAGCCCTGTATCTCAGTCTCATATACTGGAGCATTGATGGCAAGATGAGTCCTGTATCTCAGTCTCAGATACAGGAGCATTGATGGCAAGATGAGTCCTGTATCAGTATCTCAGTGTCAGATACTGGAGCATTGATGGCAAGATGAGCCCTGTATCAGTATCTCAGTTTCAGATACTGGAGCATTGATGACAAGATGAGCCCTGTATCTCAGTCTCAGATACTGGAACATTGATGACAAGATGAGTCCTGTATCAGTATCTCAGATACAGGAGCATTGATGACAAGGTGAGCCCTGTATCTCAGTCTCAGATACTGGAGCATTGATGACAAGATGAGCCCTGTATCTCAGTCTCAGATACTGGAGCATTGATGGCAAGATGAGCCCTGTATCTCAGTCTCAGTCTCAGATACAGGAGCATTGATGACAAGATGAGTCCTGTATCAGTATCTCAGTCTCAGATACAGGAGCATTGATGGCAAGATGAGCCCTGTATCAGTATCTCAGTGTCAGATACTGGAGCATTGATGACAAGATGAGTCCTGTATCAGTATCTCAGTCTCAGATACAGGAGCATTGATGGCAAGATGAGCCCTGTATCTCAGTCTCAGATACTGGAGCATTGATGACAAGATGAGCCTTGTATCTCAGTCTCAGATACTGGAGCATTGATGGCAAGATGAGTCCTGTATCTCAGTCTCAGATACTGGAGCATTGATGGCAAGATGAGCCCTGTATCAGTATCTCAGTCTCAGATACTGGAGCATTGATGGCAAGATGAGCCCTGTATCTCAGTCTCAGATACTGGAGCATTGATGGCAAGATGAGTCCTGTATCTCAGTGTCAGATTCTGGAGCATTGATGGCAAGATGAGCCCTGTATCAGTATCTCAGTCTCAGATACTGGAGCATTGATGGCAAGATGAGTCCTGTATCTCAGTGTCAGGTACAGGAGCATTGATGGCAAGATGAGTCCTGTATCAGTATCTCAGTGTCAGATACTGGAGCATTGATGACAAGATGAGTCCTGTATCAGTATCTCAGTCTCAGATACAGGAGCATTGATGGCAAGATGAGTCCTGTATCAGTATCTCAGTGTCAGATACTGGAGCATTGATGGCAAGATGAGCCCTGTATCAGTATCTCAGTTTCAGATACTGGAGCATTGATGACAAGATGAGCCCTGTATCTCAGTCTCAGATACTGGAACATTGATGACAAGATGAGTCCTGTATCAGTATCTCAGATACAGGAGCATTGATGACAAGGTGAGCCCTGTATCTCAGTCTCACATACTGGAGCATTGATGACAAGATGAGCCCTGTATTTCAGTCTCAGATACTGGAGCATTGATGGCAAGATGAGCCCTGTATCTCAGTCTCAGTCTCAGATACAGGAGCATTGATGACAAGATGAGTCCTGTATCAGTATCTCAGTCTCAGATACAGGAGCATTGATGGCAAGATGAGCCCTGTATCAGTATGTCAGTGTCAGATACTGGAGCATTGATGACAAGATGAGTCCTGTATCAGTATCTCAGTCTCAGATACAGGAGCATTGATGGCAAGATGAGCCCTGTATCTCAGTCTCAGATACAGGAGCATTGATGACAAGGTGAGCCCTGTATCTCAGTCTCAGATACTGGAGCATTGATGACAAGATGAGCCTTGTATCTCAGTCTCAGATACTGGAGCATTGATGGCAAGATGAGTCCTGTATCTCAGTGTCAGATACTGGAGCATTGATGGCAAGATGAGCCCTGTATCAGTATCTCAGTCTCAGATATTGGAGCATTGATGGCAAGATGAGTCCTGTATCTCAGTGTCAGATACAGGAGCATTGATGGCAAGATGAGTCCTGTATCAGTATCTCAGTGTCAGATACTGGAGCATTGATGACAAGATGAGTCCTGTATCAGTATCTCAGTCTCAGATACAGGAGCATTGATGGCAAGATGAGTCCTGTATCAGTATCTCAGTGTCAGATACTGGAGCATTGATGGCAAGATGAGCCCTGTATCAGTATCTCAGTTTCAAATACTGGAGCATTGATGGCAAGATGAGCCCTGTATCTCAGTCTCAGATACTGGAGCATTGATGGCAAGATGAGCCCTGTATCAGTATCTCAGTCTCAGATACAGGAGCATTGATGACAAGATGATTCCTGTATCTCAGTCTCAGTCTCAGATACTGGAGCATTGATGGCAAGATGAGCCCTGTATCTCATTCTCAGATACTGAAGCACTGATGGCAAGATGAGTCCTGTATCTCAGTCTCAGATACTGGAGCATTGATGCCAAGATGAGTCCTGTATCAGTATCTCAGTCTCAGATACAGGAGCATTGATGGCAAGATGAGCCCTGTATCTCAGTCTCAGATACTGGAGCATTGATGGCAAGATGAGCCCTGTTTCAGTATCTCACTCAGATACTGGAGCATTGATGGCAAGATGAGCCCTGTATCAGTATCTCAGTCTCAGATACAGGAGCATTGATGGCAAGATGAGTCCTGTATCTCAGTCTCAGTCTCAGATACTGGAGCATTGATGGCAAGATGAGCCCTGTATCTCAGTCTCAGATACTGGAGCATTGATGGCAAGATGAGCCCTGTATCAGTATCTCAGTCTCAGATACTGGAGCATTGATGACAAGATAAGCCCTGTATCTCAGTCTCAGATACTGGAGCATTGATGGCAAGATGAGCCCTGTATCTCAGTCTCAGATACTGGAGCATTGATGGCAAGATGAGCCCTGTATCAGTATCTCAGTCTCAGATACTGGAGCATTGATGGCAAGATGAGTCCTGTATCTCAGTCTCAGATACTGGAGCATTGATGGCAAGATGAGCCCTGTATCTCAGTCTCAGATACTGGAGCATTGATGGCAAGATGAGTCCTGTATCTCAGTCTCAGATACTGGAGCATTGATGGCAAGATGAGTCCTGTATCTCAGTCTCAGATACTGGAGCATTGATGGCAAGATGAGTCCTGTATCTCAGTCTCAGTCTCAGATACTGGAGCATTGATGACAAGATGAGCCCTGTATCTCAGTCTCAGATACTGGAGCATTGATGGCAAGATGAGTCCTGTATCTCAGTCTCAGATACTGGAGCATTGATGACAAGATGAGCCCTGTATCTCAGTCTCAGTCTCAGATACAGGAGCATTGATGGCAAGATGAGCCCTGTATCAGTATGTCAGTGTCAGATACTGGAGCATTGATGACAAGATGAGTCCTGTATCAGTATCTCAGTCTCAGATACAGGAGCATTGATGGCAAGATGAGCCATGTATCTCAGTCTCAGATACAGGAGCATTGATGACAAGGTGAGCCCTGTATCTCAGTCTCAGATACTGGAGCATTGATGACAAGATGAGCCTTGTATCTCAGTCTCAGATACTGGAGCATTGATGGCAAGATGAGTCCTGTATCTCAGTCTCAGATACTGGAGCATTGATGGCAAGATGAGCCCTGTATCAGTATCTCAGTCTCAGATACTGGAGCATTGATGGCAAGATGAGCCCTGTATCTCAGTGTCAGATACTGGAGCATTGATGGCAAGATGAGTCCTGTATCTCAGTCTCAGATACAGGAGCATTGATGGCAAGATGAGCCCTGTATCAGTATCTCAGTCTCAGATATTGGAGCATTGATGGCAAGATGAGTCCTGTATCTCAGTGTCAGATACAGGAGCATTGATGGCAAGATGAGCCCTGTATCAGTATCTCAGTGTCAGATACTGGAGCATTGATGACAAGATGAGTCCTGTATCAGTATCTCAGTCTCAGATACAGGAGCATTGATGGCAAGATGAGTCCTGTATCAGTATCTCAGTGTCAGATACTGGAGCATTGATGGCAAGATGAGCCCTGTATCAGTATCTCAGTTTCAGATACTGGAGCATTGATGGCAAGATGAGCCCTGTATCTCAGTCTCAGATACTGGAGCATTGATGGCAAGATGAGCCCTGTATCAGTATCTCAGTCTCAGATACAGGAGCATTGATGACAAGATGATTCCTGTATCTCAGTCTCAGTCTCAGATACTGGAGCATTGATGGCAAGATGAGCCCTGTATCTCATTCTCAGATACTGAAGCACTGATGGCAAGATGAGTCCTGTATCTCAGTCTCAGATACTGGAGCATTGATGGCAAGATGAGTCCTGTATCAGTATCTCAGTCTCAGATACAGGAGCATTGATGGCAAGATGAGCCCTGTATCTCAGTCTCAGATACTGGAGAATTGATGGCAAGATGAGCCCTGTATCAGTATCTCACTTAGATACTGGAGCATTGATGGCAAGATGAGCCCTGTATCAGTATCTCAGTCTCAGATACAGGAGCATTGATGGCAAGATGAGTCCTGTATCTCAGTCTCAGTCTCAGATACTGGAGCATTGATGGCAAGATGAGCCCTGTATCTCAGTCTCAGATACTGGAGCATTGATGGCAAGATGAGCCCTGTATCAGTATCTCAGTCTCAGATACTGGAGCATTGATGACAAGATAAGCCCTGTATCTCAGTCTCAGATACTGGAGCATTGATGGCAAGATGAGCCCTGTATCTCAGTCTCAGATACTGGAGCATTGATGGCAAGATGAGCCCTGTATCAGTATCTCAGTCTCAGATACTGGAGCATTGATGGCAAGATGAGTCCTGTATCTCAGTCTCAGATACTGGAGCATTGATGGCAAGATGAGCCCTGTATCTCAGTCTCAGATACTGGAGCATTGATGGCAAGATGAGTCCTGTATCTCAGTCTCAGATACTGGAGCATTGATGGCAAGATGAGTCCTGTATCTCAGTCTCAGATACTGGAGCATTGATGGCAAGATGAGTCCTGTATCTCAGTCTCAGTCTCAGATACTGGAGCATTGATGACAAGATGAGCCCTGTATCTCAGTCTCAGATACTGGAGCATTGATGGCAAGATGAGTCCTGTATCTCAGTCTCGGATACTGGAGCATTGATGACAAGATGAGCCCTGTATCTCAGTCTCAGTCTCAGATACAGGAGCATTGATGGCAAGATGAGCCCTGTATCTCAGTCTCATATACTGGAGCATTGATGGCAAGATGAGTCCTGTATCTCAGTCTCAGATACAGGAGCATTGATGGCAAGATGAGTCCTGTATCAGTATCTCAGTCTCAGATACTGGAGCATTGATGACAAAATGAGCCCTGTATCTCAGTCTCAGATACAGGAGCATTGATGGCAAGATATGCCCTGTATCTCAGTCTCAGATACTGGAGCATTGATGACAAGATGAGCCCTGTATCTCAGTCTCAGTCTCAGATACAGGAGCATTGATGGCAAGATGAGTCCTGTATCTCAGTCTCAGATACAGGAGCATTGATGGCAAGATGAGCCCTGTATCAGTATCTCAGTCTCAGATACAGGAGCATTGATGGCAAGATGAGCCCTGTATCTCAGTCTCAGTCTCAGATACAGGAGCATTGATGGCAAGATGAGTCCTGTATCTCAGTCTCAGATACAGGAGCATTGATGGCAAGATGAGCCCTGTATCAGTATCTCAGTCTCAGATACTGGAGCATTGATGGCAAGATAAACTGACCAAATACTTTACTGAAATATGGTTACAGAAAGACATCTCCCTCCTGTGCTGTGTGTGTGTCTGTCACACAGAGACAAGCGGGCAGCTGCTCCACACAGAGACTTTCTGGAAACTTCTCCCTGATCATTGCAGCATTTTGTACTGGAGAGCAGTTGGTCACTGCCACAGTTCTTCACGGAGCGCACACATAATATTACAAGAAGCACCGTGATACAAGTGTCTACTTGATACCCAATGGGAGGTGTTTACTCACCGTTGTATACAGTAAAACCTGCGTTACTTGTGTGAAGAATGTTTCAGTTTTCCCACACTTCACACACATACAGATTCCCATCCACTGCCACAGTTCTTCACGGAGCACACACATAATATTACAAGAAGCACCGTGATACAAATGTCTACTTGATACCCAATGGGAGGTGTACACACTTACACATGTCTACAGTAAAACCTGCGTTACTTGTGTGAAGAATGGTTCCGTTTTCCCGCACTTCACACACATACAGATTCCCTTCCTCCACTGTAACGTGTCGAACCATCAGATAGACCGTGTTATCCAGGCGGATGTGATCAGTGTTGCCACTGTTCGTCTGGGATGAGTCCATGGGTCTCCAGTGAAGACTGACTGTATCTGAGAGTCTGGAGATGGTGCAGCTGAGTGTAACGTCACTGCCCAACTGAGGCCACCGTGGACTTGCCTCAACTGTGAAAAACAGAGCAATGAGATACAGAATGAGTAGTGGGTTGTACAAGTCAAGTCCCAGATAGGGCAATAACATTCTTGCTTGCTGTAACACAACAGAATATTGTAGGCATCAATACAGAACAGAACAATACAGAACATATCAATGAGATTCGGAGTGAGTCGTGGTTTGTACAAGTCAAGTCCCAGATAGGACAATAACATTCTTGCTTGCTGCAACACAACAGAATATTGTAGGCATCAATACAGAACAGATCAGTGTGTCCATATACCATAGAATATTTATATATACACACATAAATAAACAGATAGAGTACAATAGACTGTTATAGTTCACAGTTTGTTTGAAGTTGGGTTTAATAGTCTGATGACTGTGGGGAAGTAGCTATTCCTGAACCTGGATGTTGCAGATTTCAGGCTCCTGTACCTTCTACCTGAAGGCAGTGGAGAGATGAGTGTGTGGCCAGGATGGTGTGGGTCCTTGATGGTGCTGCCAACCTTTTTGAGGCAGCGACTGCAATAGATCCCATCGATGGTGGGGAGGTCAGAGCCGATGATGGACTGGGCAGTGTTTACAACTTTCTGCAGCCTTTTCCGCTCCCGGGCGCTCAAGTTGCTGAACCAAACCACGATGCAACCGGTCAGTATTCTCTCTATGTGCCCCTGTAGAAGTTAGAGAGAGTCCTCCTTGACAAACCGACTCTCCGTAATCTTCTCAGGAAGTAGAGGCGCTGATGAGCTTTCTTTATAATTGCATCAGTGTTCTGGGACCAGGAGAGATCTTTGGAAAGATGCACACCCAGGAATTTGAAGCCCTTGACCCTCTCCACCATCGACCCGTTGATATAAACGGGACTGTGGGTCCCCATCCTACCCCTTCCAAAATCCACAATCAGTACCTTGGTTTTGCTGGTGTTGAGGGCCAGGTTATTGTGCTGGCACCATATGGACAGTTGCTCGATCTCTCTTCTATACTCTGACTCGTCCCCATCAGTGATACGTCCCACAACAGTGGTGTCGTCAGCGAACTTGATGATGGAGTTCGCACTATGACTGGCTACGCAGTCATGAGTATAGAGTGAGTACAGCAGGGGGCTGAGCACTCATGAGTATAGAGTGAGTACAGCAGGGGGCTGAGCAGTCATGAGTATAGAGTGAGTACAGCAGGGGGCTGAGCACTCATGAGTATAGAGTGAGTACAGCAGGGGGATGAACATTCATGTGTATAGAGTGAGTACAGCAGGGGGCTGAGCACTCATGAGTATACAGCAGGGGGCTGAGCACTCATGAGTATAGAGTGAGTACAGCAGGGGGCTGAGCAGTCATGAGTATGGAGTGAGTACAGCAGGGGGCTGAGCACTCATTAGTATAGAGTGAGTACAGCAGGGGGCTGAGCATTCATCAGTATAGAGTGAGTACAGCAGGGGGCTGAGCACTCATGAGTATAGAGTGAGTACAGCAGGGGGCTGAACACTCATGAGTATAGAGTGAGTACAGCAGGGGGCTGTGCATTCATGAGTATAGAGTGAGTACAGCAGGGGGCTGAGCATTCATGAGTATAGAGTGAGTACAGCAGGGGGCTACGCAGTCATGAGTATAGAGTGAGTACAGCAGGGGGCTGAGCACTCATGAGTATAGAGTGAGTACAGCAGGGGGCTGAGCAGTCATGAGTATAG
This sequence comes from Leucoraja ocellata, assembly GCA_036785375.1. Classification (NCBI taxonomy): domain Eukaryota; kingdom Metazoa; phylum Chordata; class Chondrichthyes; order Rajiformes; family Rajidae; genus Leucoraja; species Leucoraja ocellata. Next base: position 50,335 of record JAWMAR010003791.1, read on the forward strand.
AGTGAGTACAGCAGGTGGCTGAGCAGTCATGAGTATAGAGTGAGTACAGCAGGGGGCTGAGCACTCATGAGTATAGAGTGAGTACAGCAGGGGGCTGAGCAGTCATGAGTATAGAGTGAGTACAGCAGGGGGCTGAGCATTCATGAGTATAGAGTGAGTACAGCAGGGGGCTGAGCACTCATGAGTATAGAGTGAGTACAGAAGGGGGCTGAGCACTCATGAGTATAGAGTGAGTACAGCAGGGGGCTGAGCACTCATGAGTATAGTGTGAGTACAGAAAGGGGCTGAGCACTCATGAGTATAGAGTGAGTACAGCAGGGGGCTGAGCACTCATGAGTATAGAGTGAGTACAGCAGGGGGCTGAGCACTCATGAGTATAGAGTGAGTACAGAAGGGGGCTGAGCACTCATGAGTATAGAGTGAGTACAGCAGAGGGCTGAGCACTCATGAGTATAGAGTGAGTACAGCAGGGGGCTGAGCACTCATGAGTATAGAGTGAGTACAGCAGGGGGCTGAGCACTCATGAGTATAGAGTGAGCACAGCAGGGGGCTGGGCAGTCATGAGTATAGAGTGAGTACAACAGGGGGCTGAGCATTCATGAGTATAGAGTGAGTACAACAGGGGGCTGAGCACTCATGAGTATAGAGTGAGTACAGCAGGGGGCTGAGCACTCATGAGTATAGAGTGAGTACAGCAGGGGGCTGAGCACTCATGAGTATAGAGTGAGTACAGCAGGGGACTGAACACGCAGCCTTGAGGTGCTCCCGTGCTGAATGTTATTGAGGCTGACACATTTCCACTAATACGAACAGACTGTCGTCTGTGGATGAGGAAGTCGAGGATCCAATTGCAGAGTGATGCGCAGAGACCCAGTTCTGAGAGTTTGGTAACCAGCTTGGAGGGGATGATTGTGTTAAATGCCGAGCTGTAATCAATGAATAACAGCCTGACATATGACATTCAGGCCCTGCCACAGCTGCCGAACATCTGTCTCATTCTCCAGCTTGGAGCAGAAGTCCCTTTTGGCCTTTTGATGGCCTTATCAAGGTCGTATCTGGACCTCTTGTAGACCTCTGTATCGCCAGACCTGAATGCCCGGGATCTGGACTTCAGAAGAGTGCGGATCTCATGGTTCATCCAATAACCGGGTTTAAAGCTAACAGCCTAGCTGAAAGTCAGAACAACTTCTCCCCCAGTTCTCTCAGACCCCTGACACATGTGGCTGGTCACATTGACCCAGTGAAATGCTGGCTGTTCACCGTGGGACTGTTCACCGTGGGACCCCTGACACATGTGGCTGGTCACATTGACACAGTGAAATGCCGGCTGTTCACCGTGGGACCCCTGACACATGTGGCTGGTCACATTGGCACAGTGAAATGCCGGCTGTTCACCATGGGACTGTTCACCGTGGGACTGTTCACCGTGGGACCCCTGACACACGTGGCTGGTCACATTGACACAGTGAAATGCCGGCTGTTCACCGTGGGACTGTTCACCATGGGACCCCTGACACACGTGGCTGGTCACATTGACACAGTGAAATGCCGGCTGTTCACCATGGGACCCCTGACACACGTGGCTGGTCACATTGACACAGTGAAATGCCGGCTGTTCACCGTGGGACTGTTCACCATGGGACCCCTGACACATGTGGCTGATCACATTGACACAGTGAAATGCCGGCTGTTCACCGTGGGACTGTTCACCATGGGACTGTTCACCGTGGGACCCCTGACACACGTGGCTGGTCACATTGACACAGTGAAATGCCGGCTGTTTAACCGTGGGACTGTTCACCATGGGACCCCTGACACACGTGGCTGGTCACATTGACACAGTGAAATGCCGGCTGTTCACCATGGGACTGTTCACCATGAGACCCCTGACACATGTGGCTGATCACATTGACACAGTGAAATGCCGGCTGTTCACCATGGGACCCCTGACACATGTGGCTGGTCACATTGACACAGTGAAATGCCGGCTGTTCACCGTGGGACTGCAGGTGGAACCGGTAACATACATGCGTTGTTTGTATTTACACATGCTCTGTTTCAAATATTCACAAACTGTTGAATATGCATCTATTTCCACTATGTGTATCTGATTGGTCTCAAGAGGTGAACTCTATGGCAGAGCCCATGTTCCATAGGTGATGGATGGACTTCCATCCACCTGGTCACAGGGTAACATTAAGTAGCAGTGTCACCCCGGGACCACTACACGGACACATTGGTTCCATACCACCTTGCTTGCCGCGCGCGATCACCTTACCGTGTACCGGTAAGAAGACCATGGTATTCGCTGTGGCTAGATTCATTGATTTGCTGTTTCCAGTGAAGTCATCAAACTATTATCACCCATCCCTGCTGATCATTACAGAATCAGTGAAAAAAATCACTTCCCCAGTTGTTTGACTTTTCACCGGGTGGAAGAAGTCTCACAATTCCCGCCATCTCTCATCATTCATTATAGGTGACAATATTTACAGAGATTAATTCAACATTATTGATCCTTATCGCATCCACTCACCTTTCATCCCAAATATTTCATATTGTTTCAGGATTTGCTTTATCGGTTCTGTTTGATTCAAAGTGAAAATTCCCGACAAATTAAATGTGGGTTTATCGATTGTTAGATCAAGTGTACTGGGATTCACTTTCATCCCCGGGTACAAGTTGCCATCGATCTTCTCTTTGTACCAAAAGATCCACGTTCTTCTAAAAGCCGTCGATATTGTGATTTCCTCTCCTGAGTGTGGTTTCCATTCCCAGACAACAACAGTGGCTTTCTCAGCTTTGGCCGCTCCGTTTAACACAATACTGCCTCTATTATCCAAGAAATACATTCGATTTCTGTTTTCTGTTGCGAAAACAAACAATGAAGAATTAACATTTAAAACACATTTTCCCCACCCGCCCCATATCCGTAATCATTCATTTTAAACTGAATTTAGTTCCAGACAGTTGTGATCTTCCTTGGAAACCCCAGCGAGGAAGTCACGGTTTGTGAAGAGATGTGTGTATGGAATAACCTGGCCTGATTGATGCAGGGATATTTCATCACATGAGTGAGTGAGTGGGGGAGGGAGGGAGGGAGGGAGGTGGGGATAGGGGGAGGGAGGGAGGGAGGGAGGGAGGTGGGGATAGGGGGTTGTGTTGGGGTTAGTGGAGGAACTACACCTGGTTTTGAAGGGACTTTGTGGGAGCGTGAAGTGAAGACATTGCGTCTGGTTCTCGGGCTGCGACTGGATCGATAAGTCGAGGGCAGATCCACCCACATGGACTGTGGTGAGGAGATGTTGGGGAGGATAGTGTGGACCACCGTGTCAAAGGCTGCAGAGGCTGAGCGGGATCAGGAGGGAGGGTTTAACTCTGCAACAAGTTCACAGGAGGTCGTTTCTGACTTTGATAAGGAACGTGTCGATGCAGGAGAAGGAGAGGGAGTTGATGGGATGGGCTCAGAAATGGAGGTCCAGCAAGGATGGGGTGGATTTGTGAGGCAGCAACGCATTCAGGGATGTGGAATGGAGGTCCAGCAAGGATGGGGTGGATTATTGAAGCAGCAACACATACAGGGATGTGGAATGGAGGTCCAGGAAGGATGGGGTGGATTATTGAGGCAGCAACACATACAGGGATGTGGAATGGAGGTCCAGCAAGGATGGGGTAGATTTGTGAGGCAGCAACACATTCAGGGATGTGGAATGGAGTTCCAGCAAGGATGGGGTGGATTTGTGAGGCAGCAACACATACAGGGATGTGGAATGGAGGTCCAGCAAGGATGGGGTGGATTTGTGAGGCAGCAACACATACAGGGATGTGGAATGGAGGTCCATCAAGGATGGGGTGGATTATAGAGGCAGCAACACATACAGGGATGAGGAATGGAGGTCCAGCAAGGATGGGGTGGATTATTGACGCAGCAACACATTCAGGGATGTGGAATGGAGGTCCATCAAGGATGGGGTGGATTTGTGAGGCAGCAACACATACAGGGATGTGGAGAGGAAAGCGAGATTGACAATAGGGTGCGGGTTTACACAGACAATGATAATTAATGCAAGGTGATTGTGACCGGTGAAGAGAAAGTACTTACTCTGTGTGGAAACTGGTTGAAGCAGGAAAACAAAGAAACCCAACATCAAACCAGCAGGCAAACTGTTGCAGAGAAACCTCGGCCTCATTTTGTACATTCTCTGTTTGGAAACAAGGTGCAGTTTTAGACTAGGGATCAGTAAATTGGTAGTTGGCAAATGTTGTATTGAGTACAGCCAGTTTGAAACTACTGACCCTGGGGCATTTTAGAATTGGCCGCACACAATTACACGGGGAAAATACATTCACTTGGTGGATTCTGCTGCTGGAATATTGTCACTTCAGTAATCTGGGATTTCACCACCATATTCAACCGCTATTGGCCCAAATCATTCATCTGTACTCCACCTTTTTAATGTTTGACTCAATTACCTCAGACCACTGGTAAAATGTTCTCAACTAAACCAGAACTCGCTAGTGAGTTAATGATCAGAGAAGGCAACATAATGGCAAGGGACCTTCAATATTCTCAAACAGTCCCAGGATGTTGCCGGCCAAACAGGAACAAAAGTATTCAATTTAGATTGACTACGAAACGGAGATGAGGAAACACTTTTTCTCACAGAGAGTTGTGAGTCTGTGGAATTTTCTGCCTCGGCGGTGGAGGACGGTTCTCTGGATGCTTTCAAGGGAGAGCTAGGTAGGGCTCTTAAAGATAGCGGAGTCAGGGGATATGGGGAGAAGGCAGGAACGGGGAACTGATTGGGGATGATCAGCCGTGATCACATTGAATGCTAACATACCATTCGCTTTCTTCACTGCCTGCTGCACCTGCATGCCTACTTTCAATGACTGGTGTACCATGACACACAGGTCTCGCTGCATCTCCCCTTTTCCTAATCGGCCACCATTTAGATAATGGTCTACTTTCCTGTTTTTGCCACCAAAGTGGATAACCCCACATTTATCCACATTATACTGCATCTGCCATGCTTCTGCCCACTCACCCAGCCTATCCAAGTCACCTTGCAGCCTCCTAGCCTCCTCCACACAGCTAACACTGCCCCACAGCTTAGTGTCATCCGCAAACTTGGAGATATTGCATTCAATTCCCTCGTCCAAATCATTAATATATATCGTAAATAGCTGGAGTCCCAGAACTGAGCCTTGCGGTACCCCACTAGTCACTGCTGGTCCCCGCACCGGGCCTTGCGCTGCCCCATTAGTCACTGCTGGTCCCCGCACCGGGCCTTGCGCTGCCCCACTAATCACTGCTGGTCCCCGCACCGGGCCTTGCACTGCCCCATTAGTCACTGCTGGTCCCCGCACCGGGCCTTACGCTGCCCCACTAGTCACTGCTGGTCCCCACACCGGGCCTTGCGCTGCCCCACTAGTCACTGCTGGTTCACGCACCGGGCCTTGCGCTGCCCCACTAGTCACTTCTGGTCCCCGCACCGGGCCTTGCGTTACCCCATTAGTCACTGCTGGTCCCCGCACCGGGCCTTGCGCTGCCCCACTAGTCACTGCTGGTCCCCACACCGGCCCTTGCGGTACCCCACTAGTCACCGCTGGTCCCCGCACCGAGCCTTGCGCTGCCCCATTAGTCACTGCTGGTCCCCGCTCCGGGCCTTGCGCTGCCCCACTAATCACTGCTGGTCCCCGCACCGGGCCTTGCACTGCCCCATTAGTCACTGCTGGTCCCCGCACCGGGCCTTACGCTGCCCCACTAGTCACTGCTGGTCCCCACACCGGGCCTTGCGCTGCCCCACTAGTCACCGCTGGTCCACGCACCGGCCTTGCGCTGCCCCACTAGTCACTTCTGGTCCCCGCACCGGGCCTTGCGTTACCCCACTAGTCACTGCTGGTCCCCGCACCGGGCCTTGCGCTGCCCCACTAGTCACTGCTGGTCCCCACACCGGCCCTTGCGGTACCCCACTAGTCACTGCTGGTCCCCGCACCGAGCCTTGCGCTGGACCACTAGTCACTGCTGGTCCCCGCACCGGGCCTTGCGCTGCCCCACTGGTCACTGCTGGTCCCCGCACCGGGCCTTGCGCTGCCCCACTAGTCACTGCTGGTCCCCGCACCGGGCCTTGCGCTGCCCCACACTAGTCACTGCTGGTCCCCGCACCAGGCCTTGCGCTGCCCCACTAGTCACTGCTAGTCCCCGCACCAGGCCTTGCGCTGCCACACTAGTCACTGCTGGTCCCCGCACCGGGCCTTGCGCTGCCCCACTAGTCACTGCTGGTCCCCGCACTGGGCCTTGCACTGCCCCACTGGTCACTGCTGGTCCCAGCACTGAGCCTTGCGGTACCCCACTAGTCACTGCTGGTCCCCGCACCGGGCCTTGCGGTACCCCACTAGTCACTGCTGGTCCCCGCACCGGACCTTGCGCTGCCCCACACTAGTCACTGCTGGTCCCCGCACCGGGCCTTGCGGTGCCCCACTAGTCACTGCTGGTCCCTGCACCGGGCCTGGCGCTGCCCCACTAGTCACTGCTGGTCCCCGCACCGGGCCTTGCGCTGCTCCACACTAGTCACTGCTGGTCCCCGCACCTGGCCTTGCGGTGCCCACACTAGTCACTGCTGGTCCCCGCACCGGGCCTTGCGCTGCCCCACACTAGTCACTGCTTGTCCCCGCACCGGGCCTTGCGCTGCCCCACTAGTCACTGCTGGTCCCCGCACCGGGCCTTGCGCTGCCCCACTAGTCACTGCTGGTCCCCACACCGGGCCTTGCGCTGTCCCACTAGTCACTGCTGGTCCCCGCACCGGGCCTTGCGCTGCCCCACTAGTCACTGCTGGTCCCCGCACCGGGCCTTGCGTTACCCCACTAGTCACTGCTGGTCACCGCACCGGGCCTTGCGCTGCCCCACTAGTCACTGCTGGTCCCCACACCGGCCCTTGCGGTACCCCACTAGTCACTGCTGGTCCCCGCACCGGGCCTTGCGCTGCCTCACTAGTTACTGCTGGTCCCCGCACCTGGCCTTGCGCTGCCCCACTAGTCACTGCTGGTCCCCGCACCGGGCCTTGCGCTGCTCCACACTAGTCACTGCTGGTCCCCGTACCGGGCCTTGCGCTGCCCCACATTAGTCACTGCTGGTCTCCGCACCGGGCCTTGCGGTGCCCACACTAGTCACTGCTGGTCCCCGCACCGGGCCTTGCGCTGCCCCACACTAGTCACTGCTGGTCCCCGCACCGGGCCTTGCGGTGCCCACTAGTCACTGCTGGTCCCCGCACCGGGCCTTGCGCTGCCCCACTAGTCACTGCTGGTCCCCGCACCGGGCCTTGCGCTGCTCCACACTAGTCACTCCTGGTCCCCGCACCTGGCCTTGCGGTGCCCCCACTAGTCACTGCTGGTCTCCGCACCGGGCCTTGCGCTGCCCCACACTAGTCACTGCTGGTCCCCGCACCGGGCCTTGCGCTGCCCCATAGTCACTGCTGGTCCCCGCACCGGGCCTTGCGCTGCCCCACTAGTCACTGCTGGTCCCCGCACCGGGCCTTGCGCTGCCCCACTAGTCACTGCTGGTCCCCGCACCGGGCCTTGCGTTACCCCACTAGTCACTGCTGGTCACCGCACCGGGCCTTGCGCTGCCCCACTAGTCACTGCTGGTCCCCACAACGGCCCTTGCGGTACCCCACTAGTCACTTCTGGTCCCCGCACCGGGCCTTGCGCTGCCTCACTAGTTACTGCTGGTCCCCGCACCTGGCCTTGCGCTGCCCCACTAGTCACTGCTGGTCCCCGCACCGGGCCTTGCGCTGCTCCACACTAGTCACTGCTGGTCCCCGTACCGGGCCTTGCGCTGCCCCACATTAGTCACTGCTGGTCTCCGCACCGGGCCTTGCGGTGCCCACACTAGTCACTGCTGGTCCCCGCACCGGGCCTTGCGCTGCCCCACACTAGTCACTGCTGGTCCCCGCACCGGGCCTTGCGGTGCCCACTAGTCACTGCTGGTCCCCGCACCGGGCCTTGCGCTGCCCCACTAGTCACTGCTGGTCCCCGCACCGGGCCTTGCGCTGCTCCACACTAGTCACTCCTGGTCCCCGCACCTGGCCTTGCGGTGCCCCCACTAGTCACTGCTGGTCTCCGCACCGGGCCTTGCGCTGCCCCACACTAGTCACTGCTGGTCCCCGCACCGGGCCTTGCGCTGCCCCATAGTCACTGCTGGTCCCCGCACCGGGCCTTGCGCTGCCCCACACTAGTCACTGCTGGTCCCCGCACCAGGCCTTGCGCTACCCCACTAGTCACTGCTGGTCCCCGCACCGGGCCTTGCGCTGCCCCACTAGTCACTGCTGGTCCCCGCACCGGGCCTTGCGTTGCCCCACTAGTCACTGCTGGTCCCCGCACCGGGCCTTGCGCTGCCCCACTAGTCACTGCTGGTCCCCGCACCGGGCCTTGCGCTGCCCCACTAGTCACTGCTGGTCCCCGCACCGGGCCTTGCGCTGCCCCACTAATCACTGCTGGTCCCTGCACCGGGCCTTGCGCTGCCCCACTACTCACTGCTGGTCCCCGCACCGGGCCTTGCGCTGCCCCACTAGTCACTGCTGGTCCCCGCACCGGGCCTTGCGTTGCCCCACTAGTCACTGCTGGTCCCCGCACCGGGCCTTGCGCTGCCCCACTAGTCACTGCTGGTCCCCGCACCGGGCCTTGCGCTGCCCCACTAGTCACTGCTGGTCCCCGCACCGGGCCTTGCGCTGCCCCACTAGTCACTGCTGGTCCCCGCACCGGGCCTTGCACTGCCCCACACTAGTCACTGCTGGTCCCCGCACCGGGCCTTGCGCTGCCCCACTAGTCACTGCTGGTCCCAGCACCGGGCCTTGCACTGCCCCACTAATCACTGCTGGTCCCCGCACCGGGCCTTGCGCTGCCCCATTAGTCACTGCTGGTCCCCGCACCGGGCCTTGCGCTGCCCCACTAATCACTGCTGGTCCCCGCACCGGGCCTTGCACTGCCCCATTAGTCACTGCTGGTCCCCGCACCGGGCCTTACGCTGCCCCACTAGTCACTGCTGGTCCCCACACCGGGCCTTGCGTTACCCCACTAGTCACTGCCTGCCATTGTGAAAAGGACCCGTTTACTCCTACTCTTTGCTTCCCTCAGCATGTTATCCTGCAGTCTGGAGTAGGTCAGTCAGCTACATCCCTAGATGGACCTCTCTCTGTGATATCGTTGTTTTATTCCTCAGCACAGTAACAGTGTGTGGGACATGGGGCAATGTTCCTGTCCCCATAATCCAGCCTTTGCCCCACAGTAACAGTGTGTGGGACATGGGGAAATGTTCCTGTCCCCATAATCCAGCCTTTGCCCCACTGTAACAGTGTGTGGGACATGGGGAAATGTTCCTGTCCCCATAATCCAGACTTTGCCCCACAGTAACAGTGTGTGGGACATGGGCCAATGTTCCTGTCCCCATAATCGAGCCTTTGCCCCACAGTAACTGTCTGTGGGACATGGGGCAATATTCCTGTCCCCATAATCCAGCCTTTGCCCCACAGTAACAGTGTGAGGGACATGGGCCAATGTTCCTGTCCCTATAATCCAGCCTTTGCCCCACAGTAACAGTGTGTGGGACATGGGGCAATGTTCCTGTCCCCATAATCCAGCCTTTGCCCCACAGTAACAGTGTGTGGGACATGGGGCCAATGTTCCTGTCCACATAATCCAGCCCTTTGCCCCACAGTAACAGTGTGTGGGACATGGGGAAATGTTCCTGTCCCCATAATCCAGCCTTTGCCCCACAGTGGGCAGCACCAGAACAGAAATAATGTATTTGAAGATTTGTCTTTAGAAACAAGTAAAGAGATTGTGGTCTCTATATCACCAGCATCCTCAAGGAAAGGACAACCTGCTATCCTTATACAGTCTGTGATGTACATGACCAGGGGGCACAATAATGTGGGTGACTGTGAAGTGATTCACAATTGGATCAGTTGCAGTGAGTCCCCTCCCTCCACCCCCTCCCCCCCCCCCCCCCCCAGTCTGGATGAGGGAATTGAAGGCAACATCTCCAAGTTTGCGGATGACACTAAGCTGGGGGGCAGTGTTAGCTGTGAGGAGGATGCTAGGAGACTGCAAGGTGACTTGGATAGGCTGGGCGAGTGGGCAAATGTTTGGCAGATGCAGTATAATGTGGATAAATGTGAGGTTATCCATTTTGGTGGCAAAAACAGGAAAGCAGACTATTATCTAAATGGTGGCCGACTAGGAAAAGGGGAGATGCAGCGAGACCTGGGTGTCATGGTACACCAGTCATTGAAAGTAGTTATGCAGGTGCAGCAGGCAGTGGTGAATCTCTGGAACTCTCTACCACAGAGGGTAGTTGAGGCCAGTTCATTGGCTATATTTAAGATGGAGTTAGATGTGGCCCTTGTGGCTAAGGGGATCCAGGGGTATGGAGAGAAGGCAGGTACGGGATTCTGAGTTGGATGATCAGCCATGATCATATTGAATGGCGGTGCAGGCTCCAAGGGCCGAATGGCCTACTCCTGCACCTAATTTCTATGTTTCTATGTTTCTAAGAAAGCAAATGGTATGTTAGCTTTCATAGCAAAATGATTCGAGTCTAGGAGCAGGGAGGTTCTACTGCAGTTGTACAGGTTATTGGTGAGACCACACCTGGAGTATTGTGTACAGTTTTGGTCTCCTAATCTGAGGAAAGACATTCTTGCCATAGAGGATTTGAGTCTAGGAGCAGGGAGGTTCTACTGCAGTTGTACAGGGTCTTGGTGAGACCACACCTGGAGTATTGCGTACAGTTTTGGTCTCCAAATCTGAGGAAGGGCATTATTGCCATAGAGGGAGTGCAGAGAAGGTTCACCAGACTGATTCCTGGGATGTCAGGACTGTCTTATGAAGAAAGACTGGATAGACTTGGTTTATACTCTCTAGAATTTAGGAGATTGAGAGGGGATCTTATAGAAACTTACAAAATTCTTAAGGGGTTGGACAGGCTAGATGCAGGAAGATTGCTCCCGATGTTGGGGAAGTCCAGGGAAAGGGGTCACAGCTTAAGGATAAGGGGGAAATCCTTTAAAACCGAGATGAGAATAACTTTTTTCACACAGAGAGTGGTGAATCTCTGGAACTCTCTGCCGCAGAGGGTAGTCGAGGCCAGTTCATTGGCTGTATTTAAGAGGGAGTTAGATGTGGCTCTTGTGGCTAAGGGGATCAGGGGGTATGAAGAGAAGGCAGGTACGGGATACTGAGTTGGATGATCAGCCATGATCATATTGAATGGCGAATGGTGCAGGCTCGAAGGGCCGAATTGCCTCTACTCCTGCACCTAATTTCTATGTTCTTTGTTTCTAGGATATCTCAGGATGGCACGAAAGTGTCCACATTTAGTGGAAACATTAAAACAATTGAAAATGTTCAACTGTTTTTGTCTACCAGTCCTATAGAGCTGCATTCTGACATCGTGACTCTGATGTTCAATGGCCTTAGCATTGAAGGCAAGCATACTCCACCCTATCTACTTGTGCTGCCACCTTCAGTGTCCAAACAACTTGTAGCCCAAATGTGCTGAAGATATGTGTCTCAGATCGGCTCAGTCTAAAATCTGCACTTTATTTCTCACAGGGAATCCACAAAATGAGGCCGAGGTTTCTCTGCAACAGTTTGCCTGCTGGTTTGATGTTGGGTTTCTTTGTTTTCCTGCTTCGACCAGTTTCCACACAGAGTAAGTACTTTCTCTTCACCGGTCACAATCACCTTGCATTAATTATCATTGTCCGTGTAAACCCGCACCCTATTGTCAATCTCACTTTCCTCTCCACATCCCTGTATGTGTTGCTGCCTCACAAATCCACCCCATCCTTGTTGGACCTCCATTCCACATCCCTGTATGTGTTGCTGCTTCACAAATCCACCCCATCCTTGTTGGATCTCCATTCCACATCCCTGTATGTGTTGCTGCCTCACAAATCCACCCCCATCCTTGCTGGATCTCCATTCCACATCCCCGTATGTGTTGCTGCCTCACAAATCCACCCCATCCTTGCTGGACCTCCATTCCACATCCCGGAATGTGTTGCTGCCTCACAAATCCACACCATCCTTGCTGGACCTCCATTCCACATCCCTGAATGTGTTGCTGCTTGAATAATCCACCCCATCCTTGCTGGACCTCCATTCCACATCCCTGTACGTGTTGCTGCCTCACAAATCCACCCCATCCTTGCTGGACCTCCATTCCACATCCCTGTATGTGTTGCTGCCTCACAAATCCATGCCATCCTGGTTGTTGCTCCATTACTGAGCCCTTCCCATCTGCTCCCTCCCCTCATGGAGACATGCCCACCTGTGAGCGTGTTGCAGAGGTCTCTGCCCAAGAATCACCTGCAATGTCTCCACTTCACGCTCCTGCAGTTTCCTCGAGCTGCCTCAAACAATAAGTGAGTTCGGTATTCCGAAATATGCAAGGAATCATGGGATTTGTCAAAGGTCGTAAGCTATAAGCATAAATAGATCTCAGCGCTATAGATACAGTGAGTATACTTTTGGTCTGATTTTAAGCTTCTATTTGTCATGGCTGATCCAAAGTACCAAGATATGAAGCTGGAAGATCTTATGTCAAGGAAAGTCGATGCTTTGAAGAATTTATTAGTGGGGAGGGGCTTAAAAAATGGGAAGAAAAGCTGAACTTGCTGTGTCTGCAGCAATTTAAATCAGTCTAAAGAATTCCTTAAAGTCTATTGAAAGTTATAGAAATCATACATTTAATTTAATATCAAGTAGATGTGATAATAAAATGTTGTATTTACTCAGTTATTCCAATATTGAGTGTAATTATCTCCTGAGTTTCACACAAGGTAAACCCACCAGTCACCAGCCTCATCATCATCCAATTTCTTCTGCAACGTTCAATTTTCTCCAAATCAAACGGCACAGTTTGCACCAAGACCTTCACAACCTCTGGGAATAAATCACGTCCCCTTCCAGTTCAATTCAGTTTAGTTCAGTGTCACGTTGGTGAGGTAAAGAGAAAAGCTTATGCAGAATGCTAACCTGGAGAAAGACAAGTATAATGAATGCTATTCACAACTTAAGTTAGAATAGTTTCCAGTAACACATATTAAAGCAGATGACTGTGTGATGTTTGAAATGTCTATGATAATGGCAAATGACAGAGTCTGTTGTTTTGTAATAAATGGAACGGTGAATATTCTTGCCTGTTCATGCTGTAGTTGCTCCGATAGATCAAACTAATATTCATTGCATCAGATCATGTCGGAGGTTGGACTTAGGAGGTCACCAATCAGCTGCATATGATCATCAAACTATTACAATTTGTCAAAGTAAGTCCAATATTGAGAGCAAATTTCTCCTCAGTTCTGAATTTCACTCAAGGTAGAACCTCCAGCAAACATCTTCACAATCACTAGTTTTTCCCTCTGTCATTTGGTGTTCTCCAAGCCCAACCTCACAGAGTTGCACCAAGATCTTCACAGCCTAGAGATATAGACACGAGAGATACATTGTGTTCCAGGTGTACACTGGCCCTATCCCTGAACTCTATCCCCATTACATTGGTCATGTTAGTGGAGTGGCACAAATTGACCCAGTTAGTCACCATCATAACTTGCAAATACATTGCTGGTCCTTCGTTATTTGTGGGCCTACTCCTATCATTTACATCATTTACTAAACACATCCATCAGTGGTGGAATAAGGATGGTCACATCCTCATGGGTTAAAACTGGAAGCCTAAACACTGAGGCCCACATCCAAAAACATAGATTTATCAGCAAAACATCTGGAGGGAATCACAACTTGCAGCTCATCATCAGCTCAGGAGTTAGTGTCGTCCTCATTGTGACAAGAAATCTAATCAGGCTCCTTCCTTAATCCGGGTTAACAACTCATTTCCCCATATTGTGTGAATTCTGCAGAGAAATACAATTCATTTTTATTGCTGCTCAGCCTCTGTTTTAGATATTTTTCCCCAGTTCCTGAATCTTTCTCTTCGTAATTCATCTCATCTCCCCGTCAACCCCTCCCTGTCCGTCACTCTCACATTCTAAACATAGAAACATAGACAATAGGTGCAGGAGTAGAGGCCATTCGGCCCTTCGAGCCTGCACCATTCGCCATTCAATATGATCATGGCTGATCATCCAACTCAGTATCCTGTACCTGCCTTCTCTCCATACCCCCTGATCCCTTTAGCCACAAGGGCCACATCTAACTCCCTCTTAAATATAACCAATGAACTGGCCTCGACTACCCTCTGTGGCAGAGAATTCCACAGATTCACCACTCTATGTGTGAAAAAAAGTTCTTCTCATCTCGGTCTTAAAGGATTTCCCCTTCATCCTTAAGCTGTGGCCCCTTGTCCTGGACTTCCCCAACATCGGGAACAATCTTCCTGCATCTAGCCTGTCCAACCCCTTAAGAATTTTGTAAGTTTCTATAAGATCCCCCCTCAATCTTCTAAATTCTAGCGAGTACAAGCCGAGTCTATCCAGTCTTTCTTCATATGAAAGTCCTGCCACATCCCAGGAATCAGTCTGGTGAACCTTCTCTGTTCTCCCTCAACTCCCTCCAGGGCCCAACACAGATCCTTCCTCTTTTACGCTGACGTTATCTCTCTTTACCCATTACATTTAAAAGTAATTCCGTATAATTCTACTTATGCAATGGTGGCCGATTGGGAAAGGGGGAGATGCAGCGAGACCTGGGTGTCATGGTACACCAGTCATTGAAGGTAGGCATGCAGGTGCAGCAGGCAGTAAAGAAAGCGAATGGTATGTTAGCTTTCATTGCAAAAGGATTTGAGTATAGGAGCAGGGAGGTTCTACTGCAGTTGTACAGGGTCTTGGTGAGACCACACCTGGAGTATTGCGTACAGTTTTGGTCTCCAAATCTGAGGAAGGACATTATTGCCATAGAGGGAGTGCAGAGACGGTTCACCAGACTGATTCCTGGATGTCAGGACTGTCTTATGAAGAAAGACTGGATAGACTTGGTTTATACTCTCTAGAATTTAGGAGATTGAGGGGGGATCTTATAGAAACTTACAAAATTCTTAAGGGGTTGGACAGGCTAGATGCAGGAAGATTGTTCCCGATGTTAGGGAAGTCCAGGACAAGGGGTCACAGCTTAAGGATAAGGGGGAAATCCTTTAAAACCGAGATGAGGAGAACCTTTTTCACACAGAGAGTGGTGAATGACTGGTGTACCATGACACCCAGGTCTCGTTGCAGCTCCCCTTTTCCTAATCGGCCACCATTTAGATAATAGTCTGCTTTCCTGTTTTTGCCACCAAAGTGGATAACCTCACATTTATCCACATTATACTGCATCTGCCATGCATTTGCCCACTCACCCAGCCTATCCAAGTCACCTTGCAGTCCATGTGTCACTCCGTGTTAGTGGAGTGACACAAATTGGCCCAGTTAGTCACCATCATAACTTGGAAATACATTGCTGGTCCTTTGTTATTTGTGGGACCTACACCTATCATTTACTAAACACCTCATTTACTAAACACTCGATATTTAGTTGAAAATATAAATAGGAAGCGAGTCAGCCCAGAGCTGAGAATAGATGAATCATTGTGGTTAAATTGCAAGAGAGATCTTCCTGCAGCTTTGACCATTGCTCTGAATGATTCAGGATATGATGCAAAATTCAGAGCAATGGTCAAAGATGCAGGAAGATCTCTCTAGCAATTTAACCACAATGGTTCATCTATTCTGACCTGTGGGCTGTTCTTCACTGTCTTCACTGTGAGACCACACTTGGAGTATTGCGTACAGTTTTGGTCTCCAAATCTGAGGAAGGACATTCTTTCCATAGAGGGAGTACATATAAGGTTCACCAGACTGATTCCTGGGATGGCAGGACTGTCTTATGAAGAAAGACTGGATAGACTTGGTTTATACTCTCTAGAAATTTAGAGATTGAGAGGGGATCTTATAGTCCAGGACAAGGGGTCACAGCTTAAGGATAAGGGGGAAATCCTTTAAAACCGAGATGAGAAGAACTTTTTTTCACACAGGGAGTGGTGAATCTCTGGAACTCTCTGCCACAGAGGGTAGTTGAGGCCACACAGTTCATTGGCTATATTTAAGAGGGAGTTAGATGTGGCCCTTGTGGCTAAAGGGATCAGGGGGTATGTAGAGAAGGCAGGTACGGGATACTGAGTTGGATGATCAGCCATGATCATATTGAATGGCGAATGGTGCAGGCTCGAAGGGCCGAATGGCCTCTACTCCTGCACCTGTTGTCTATGTGTCTATGTTTCTATGTAATAAATGGAACGGTGAATATTCTTGCCTGTTCATGCTGTAGTTGGTCCGATAGATCAAACTAATATTCATTGCATCAGATCATGTCGGAGGTTGGACTTAGGAGGTCACCAATCAGCTGCATATGATCATCACACTACTACAATCTGTCAAAGTAAGTCCAATATTGAGAGCAAATTTCTCCTCAGTTCTGAATTTCACTCAAGGTAGAACCTCCAGCAAACATCTTCACAATCACTAGTTTTTCCCTCTGTCATTTGGTGTTCTCCAAGCTCAACCTCACAGAGTTGCACCAATATCTTCACAGCCTAGAGATATAGACATGAGAGATACATTATGTTCCAGGTGTACACTGGCCCTATCCCCGAACTCTATCCCCATTACCTTGATGTCTGTACATCGATGCTAGAAAATATATCCACAACACCCCTCCACCCCCACTTGTTATAGTTTATAACAATTGTTAATTGGCTTTACATATCCAATAATAACAATAGATAGTGAAGGGGGCGCTGTTCTGCCGGCAGCCATGGCAGCAGCGCGTCAGCCTTTCAATTTTATTTTTTATTTTTAGTATGTTTTAAAGTGTGTATTTAGTGGGTTTTTTTGTGTTTTGTGTAGGTGGTGTAAGGGGGAAACCGCTTTGGTCGCCTCCTCCATGGAGAGGCGACTTTTTCCAGGTCGCCTCCCCGTGGCCTAACATCAAGGATCGGCGAGGTCTTTCCCGGAGACGTGCCCCGGGGGCTTCAGCGGCAGACGCAGCGTGGACTCGGCGTGGAGCGGGTGAGCCCTCGCTGGGGCTCGCCGGAGGGGAGCGCTCCGTTTCACTGGCCCGGGGCAGCCGGCAGCCTGAAGCCGCGCGCGGTCTGCAGAGTTCCAGCTGCTGCGGCGGCTACAGCCCGGGCGGGGTCCCTCATGGGAAGAAGAAGAAGCCGCCATTGCCGGCCCACGGATAACTTCTACCGCGGGCCCGGCATGGACTCACCATCACCCCTGGAGGGGAGCTTCGACCGCCGGCCCTGCAGTCTACGGTGCTTCTGGCAGCGGCGGGGACTTTAAATCTCAACCGCCGGCCTGCGGCTACACAATCTTGAAGCCGCGGTCTCCGGTGGAAAGACCGATCCTGGACTGGACTCTGGACTCTGGTCTTGTCCACGGGGGGGGGGGGGGGGGGATGGAGGTGGACAGCCAAAATGTTTTGTGCCTTCCACCACAGTGATGAATGCTGTGGTGGATGTTTATGTTACATAACCATATAACAATTATAACAGGCCATCTCGGCCTACAAGTCCGTGCCGAACAATTTTTTTCCCTTAGTCCCACCTGCCTGCACTCATACCATAACCCTCCATTCCCTTCTCATCCATATGCCTATCCAATTTATTTTTAAATGATACCAATGAACCTGCCTACACCACTTCCACTGGGAGCTCATTCCACACCGCTACCACTCTCTGAGTAAAGAAGTTCCCCCTCATGTTACCCCTAAACTTCTGTCCCTTAATTCTGAAGTCATGTCCTCTTGTTTGAATCTTCCCTATTCTCAAAGGGAAAGCTTGTCCACATCAAACTCTGTCTATCCCTCTCATCATTTTAAAGACCTCTATCAGGTCCCCCCTTAACCTTCTGTGCTCCAGAGAATAAAGACCTAACTTGTTCAACCTTTCTCTGTAACTTAGTTGTTGAAACCCAGGCAACATTCTAGTAAATCTCCTCTGTACTGTCTCTATTTTGTTGATACCCTTCCTATAATTGGGCGACCAAATTGTACACCATACTCCAGATTTGGTCTCACCAATGCCTTGTACAATTTTAACATTACATCCCAGCTTCTATACTCAATGCTCTGATTTATAAAGGCTAGCATACCAAAAGCTTTCTTTACCACCCTATCTATATGAGATTCCACCTTCAAGGAACTATGCACGGTTATTCCCAGATCCCTCTGTTCAACCATATTCTTCAATTCCCTACCATTTACCATGTACGTCCTATTTTGATTTGTCCTGCCAAGGTGTAGCACCTCACATTTATCAGCATTAAACTCCATCTGCCATATTTCAGCCCATTTTTCCAAATGGCCTAATCACTCTGTAGACTTTGGAAATCCTCTTCATTATCTACAACACCCCCTATCTTGGTATCATCTGCATACTTACTAATCCAATTTACCACCCCTTCATCCAGATCATTGATGTACATGACAAACAACAAAGTACCCAAACACAGATCCCTGAGGCACCCCACTAGTCACCTGCCTCCAACCCGATAAACAGACATCCACCATTACCCTCTGCCTTCTCCCATTCAGCCACTGT